>JAJTUB010000036.1:221063-454387 GCA_036971345.1 Dactylellina drechsleri
AAAAGGTCAAAACGCCGTGCGGGATGCGATAAGGGGTGAAAAGGGAGAGAGAGATGAAGCCGGCCGAGCCTCAAGCTACCGAGAAAGAACTGCCATAGATTGATGATGTGTTTGATTGAAGAGAGTAGTTTTAAAAGTCCGACGGATAAACGCGTGAGAGAGTTTAACGATGATGGTAGTCGGGGAGAGCAGTAGAAAGAGACGAAAGTGGTCGGATGATGTCCCGTAGCAGCCGAGCAAGCAGGTGGTGATGGAGCACGTTACACCAGAACAAGCTGATTGCAGCGAATCGAATGAACGAACGGTCGATATAATTGATCGGAGAGGGAGAGAGATATGTATACCCAGGAGATGGCGATGATGAGAAGAAGGATAAGAAGAGAGGGGGAATGTTTGATGGTTGATGAGAAGGAAGAAGAAGAAGGAAGAGATGAGGCTGATGAAACAAAAAAAAGTTGGGTGGGTGTGGTTTAATTAGCCCGGGCCACGACAACCTCTCACCGAAAACTCTTCACTTTGCATATTCCACTCTTTCTGCCAGCACATGAAAGCTTATATTTTACTTTGATCGAATTGGTTGAGAAGGAATAGTACATACTTGTTGGGAGGAAGAGAAAGCAAAACAAGATAATGTTGTGTTATGGCACCCCTCGCAACCAATTCGCCGAATGAAATATATAATACGCACTAACAGGTTTTATTGACAATAGGATGTATTGGATCAGATAAGGGACGCTCTCCGGTTGCTGCCGGATGGAGGGAACGCCATCCCTCGTCATCGCATTCTTTGCCTTCTTTCGAACTTCCATCAAAATCGGTCCTTCGTTCGTTCGATTCTTTCTGTTCCGCCCGGCTCGTGCACGTGTGTGCGTATCCGGCCATTGCTCCGCATATGCATGACATTCTTGGTTACGAAAAGTACACGTTCCGTGAGGGGCACCAACTCAGATAATACATCTTTGTATCGTATATTATCTTCCAATACCAAACTCTTTATAAATTCCCCCTTCCTCTAGCCTTTTAACGATAGCCCCGGAAGCTTGCAATATCCGTTTTTTCTCAAGACATGAGGGGTCGATTTATCCATCACGTGAGAATACGAGAAATGAAATCCATCAGCCTGTGCATGTGTGTACGAACCTTTATTATTCCCCGATGGCGTGTGGGGAAAGAATGAGATATATACCATCCCGAACGAGAAGAGTTATCTCTGCAGCCTGCAAACCTTGCATGAAACCCGAGAACCCACAAACTCAGTTACGAGTGCATGAAAAGCGATGCGAATTGGATTCTAATAAATCCCTAATAAAAATTATAATGAAAGAGGTTGATTTAAACATGCTCCTAGAATAAATACTGGAACATCCTAGTGAGAGACAGGTGGCTGTACCACGCTACGCAAAATAGCATTCCCAAGGATTCGGGTAAGACAAAAAAGAAACTTGAAAGATATGTGCTTAAAATGAGGCTGCAACATAATTTCAACTCCAAAACTCTCTTTTCCTTCCCTAAACAATAATAAAGGATAAAATGAATGTACCCGGCCTGGGGATAATTATACTCCAAAGTATTAGAGTTCAACCCCTCAACAACCTCACAAAATACCGTCTCGCGTCGTGACAGTTATAGGTAAACACAAAATAAGGATGTCGTCTGGCATAAGCCTCCAAAGCATCATTCGCCTCTCGAACTGTGATTTCTCTGGTGACCGTTTGCGGTCCTAACCCGTAATCTCTCCACCGCACCTCATTGATCTTGATTTCCATCACTTTTGTCAAGGTACCCCATTCAGTCCTACTCCAACTCTGTTCGCGTATTTTTATAACTCCTCCATTGTGAAAATCCATATCCTCTAATTTGTTGCTGTCGAGAAATTCAACCGTCGCATGAAAGCATCCTACCCATATATCAGTATTAACCCAACAAATCCACACGGTATATGAGAGAAAGTATTGTTTAAATATACATACCGGTCTCCCCACGTCCTCTATTCCTATCACAAATCCAATACGCCCCCGTCACCGTCATGATCAACACTCCGGAATGCGAAAGCGCGCCGATAACAGGAACCCACCCGAATAATTCCCTGCGCACTTCTGTGAATTGTGCGATATGTTCGTTCTATATAAATCTGTCAATCCACTCGCGTTTTATTCATAAAGGTAATATTGGGTGGATATATAACTTACCAGTGATATATCATTCGGTTCGTGTCGGTACTGTGATGGTGTGGTGGGATATATATCAAATAGTAGGGCCAAGCTGAAAAGGGTGGTAATAACTGGTACTAGTATCACCCATACTGTGCTATACCGTTTCCAAATTGAACGAGAAGAGGTCGGACGAGAAATAATTTCATTGAACGAACATATGGCTCCGAAATTGGTATGTTGATATAGATTTGCTTCGAGGAGCGGGAGGGTGGGGTCTACATCTGTTTCTATAGTTGTATCTGGTCTTAGGGCTGTATCCCATAAACCTTGGGAATGCGGTGTGATATCTATATTTCGAAAAGAATCCATTTTTGATTTTTACAAGTTGCGGCGGCTCTATCGAGATGGGATATCGGATACTATAAGTAATTCTACAGTAGGTATTATCTTGCTTGATATTGATGCTGATATCAACTGAATCCGAAATCTCCATAACGACTTTATATATTCTTTGCTTCGCGCACCACCTTAATATTCCAAATCAAACATTCAAGTTTCAAAGATGTGAATCCTCAATGGCATCGTGAATCCACAAGAGGACAACAAGACAGATTGTGGCCAATACTCAAAAACAGCCTCACCCGACATTTAAAATGCGGCACAGATATGAAAATGTGGCGTTAAATAATGCGGTGGCGGAGTTATCAAAAAAAAATTTAATCAAGGGATCAAAAGTTCGCGGTCTCGGCGCTTATTTCTTTGTTTGTGTTACGGTGGTGTTTATCCGCTTGTTAATGCGGGTTCGTCTCCGAATTTTAGGGAAGCCTTCAGGAGAATTTTAGGAGGGGTTGTAAGGCGGATTAATTTAGCAAACTCTGAGGCATTCAATTGTATGCGTGTCGCATAAAATGCTTGAAGCCTGCCTAGTCTGGGAAAACCGAAGAAGTTCATTACGCATATTTTGGATATTCGAATTCTTTTCCATGAGGCTTTTTATCAAGCTTAAGCTGAAGATTTTTCTATCGCGCTTGACGGTAGGTTTGATACCAGTGGTGCCTATCGTTTTGAGCCTCAGGAGGTGCATTTTGCCTGGCATGTCCGGTTCCGATAACCGGGTATATCTGAGATTTCGTGGATACTGTGCTGTACTCTTATTGAGATAACATGTGCTCGCAAGCTATTGTATATTTATCGTGGCCATGTAAGATGAATGGAGTCATATATCGGTCGCTTGAAATATGCCTTATTCCAAATAAGAATCAAACTCGGACATTCCTTCTCGAATGGAATAAAATTCTATATCCATACCTATATCTATACATCTAATGCTCCTCTAATTTTCGAATATAATGTACAAAAATTAATCTCTCAAAAACCTAAGCTTAGGTTCCTCAACACCCTCCTCGTCAAGTTCATTCGCCACATATCGATCAAACAAAGTCTGATTGAAAGTTGCTCTCTTATCATAACTATTACCAGGATCAGTCCACTCGCTCCCATCGTTGGGGTTATCCGGGAGACGTGTCAGAGCTCATCGATGCGGTCTCCCTACCTATCCTTACTATCGTCAGTGCGGCTGCAGGTATGTACCAGATTACTAAAGTAGCTGAGAAGATGGAAGAAGATCAGTTTAAGCAGATCGTCATAGCCGTCCTCACTGGTATCTTCCTAGTGATGCCCATCGTCAGAGAAATTATTAGCAGTGTTGCTGGCGCGGCTGAAATTGGTGCTATGGCGACTATGGTTTCCACTGTGGGTAACGGGTTACTCGATCTATATACTCTTGTGGATGACCCTGAGAATGTGTTAATAACAATTATTAATTTAGTTTTATCACCTCTCACTTTGACAGAGTTTGATAGGATTAAAAAGGCCGCTGCTATCAGAAGAGGTATGAAGGATGTGGAATTTACCAGGATAGCAAAACCCATCAAGGAAGGAATGGGTAATGTCAAGAAGGTTGCCGGTCCATGCGCAAAGGGTGGTAAATAACGCATTTAAATTATAATAATATAATAGATATTATTTCTATGTATATATTAGTCTTGTATTGTATATATATTCTTTCTACGACTGTTTATAATCCGTTCTTCGAAATTTTTGCTCGGCTCTATGATGAAGCTAGTTTACTAAGGCGACGGCTAGAAATCAATTGGACCGAGAATTTTAAAACCGGTGCAAACTGCACAAGAATAAAGAAGGCAATAATGAATGTCTAAATTATTTGATTTTAATCTTCACAAGAACTTTTGCCTATATACAGATCTCCCTGGTCGCTATCAGCGTTAGGAGAACTGGGAACCGGCACAGAATTCTTAGAAATTCAGTTGGGGGAACAAGATGATGTGACTTGTATTTTGAAGTTTCTTAACAAAGCAGTAATATAAATGTCTACAAACAACTAGTAATCGGTGCTGCTACATGCTACATAAATAACAAAAAAGAAAAGAAAAAAAAAAAGAAAAGCAATGATCGCTCATGTACTGGTTGAACCGACGCAAAGATGCCTGCCCAGGAATCTCCCTGTGTTGCAATTGTGAAAACGTCCGGAAAGGAAAATACAACAGAGCTAACACCGGAATTTAAGCCTTCAGAGTCCGGTCCTTTCAGCAGCCAACCAAGTCCAACTACAAAAAATGACGCCAACAAAATTTAATCTATGCGGATGTCCATCCTGGGTAATAGCAAAAAAGAAGAGCTGTGCATCTCAGGCTTATTGCCTTGAATTGCTGTACAGGAATTTTTCCGAAACAAAAACTCGCAAAAGCACATGAGCAAACACAAATAATTTTAACGAAACAAAGTTCTTGCCACCACTGCTACTCTTACAATCCTCAGCTCTATTCGTTTATTCGGTGAATTGCGCTCCCATGTACGCAATTGAATAATATCGGTTATCAGGAATAGGTCGAGGATCCGGTGGCGGAACATCGTCCGGAGTATGAAACATTTCAACGGCCGAATGAACAGTAGCGGCGGAAACGCGATCGTGGTAAATCCTTCCACTACTACTGCTTGCATAGCTGTAGCTATCGGAGCCGACGACGGTGGAACACTTGGAACCATTTTTAGACACAAAAGTTGGTGTGAAAGATACCGTGCTTCGAGAGTTTGCGCGGGAATTGGCAGCAGTGCTTTGGAGCCCTCTGTGAGAGGTTCTTGCTTTTGTGACTTTCGTGCCCGTCCCATGGTAAGAGGCCGGAGTGTACTCTCTTTGGTGGAATATCGGCACTGCAGAGCTGCCAAAGACTTCTGGCCACACTGTCCGTCCCGAGGACTCGCCGAGAACTTGCTGATACGCAAGTATGGCATCTGCCTGATATGCTAGCATTTCAGCAGGAAGAGTAGATGTGAGGATGTGAGTCTGAGATAGGAGAGAACCTTCGAGGAGAAGGCTTTCTTGGGATTTGGTTTTTGTCATTTTTCAACTTCTTCAAGTTTCTGCAAAGAAAAAAAAGTATGAAAGTAGAAAGTGCAGCGTCTGGAGTTCTCCAAGTGGTATTAGTCTGTTGGGTATTTTTTGATGAAAAAGAAAGTGAAAATACTCTTGAGGAGTCCACCGGCTGACCCTTTTATTTATAAAACAGAGCGTCAATGACATAGGGGGTGAGTTATAAGGATTCCAAGTGGGAAACCGCGTGGTGATAAAGCAGGAAATGGTCTTGCTTAAGCTACACTACACAAAAAGCAGGGGGTTCACTGCCTCAGACACAGCAGCTGATTTTGCTATCGTGTGCCTGCTCAAGCGACTCTATGAGCGACCGCCGTTGAAGCGTGTTTATTTCCCGATGATTCGATTCGCAAATGTGCATAATAGAGTGGAGGAAAGGGAAATCGAAAAGAAAGCTCGTAAGCCACCAAAACCTGGGTTGCATAGCCACCCGAGCACTACGATGCTCCAGCATACTGGTTTAGACATCGCCTTGGGTATACTGGCACCTGGTAAAGATCTCGAGCGAAGCTGCTAAGATTTCGGATTTGCCCCGGAAACGCGGTAAAAGCAAAAGAAGAAAGATGTGACTGCTCGGGAAACCGAGGGATAAGCCACAGAAGAGGAATTCGCGAGTTTTTCAAGCGCCCAAGATCAAGAGTATCATTGTAGGGAAAGTGGAATCTCCTGTTTGGGTCAGATTTCCAGGCAATCCCAGATATTTAACTAAACAGAACAAGGCGGATTCATGACGTGTCAACAGCTATCCGCAGCTGTATAGTTGTTGCAAAGTTGATTGAGCAAAGTTTAAGCAGTGTAACTCTTGTCTCGTAAACTAGCTGCACAGCACGAAGCAATTTCCAAATATACATGAATTGGATGGTTATATGGCACTCGCTGAAGCAGACAATAGAGCCAAGCATTGTATTGACCTATAGGGTAAGGGAGGTCTGCTGAAGCAACCAATATAGCAAAATATGCCTCGATCTAGAGGCTTCGCGTAAAGCACACAGGATCTTGGGGTAAGGGTTTCTCTAAATACATCGGCCCTGTGGAAATCCTTTGGCCGGTCTCGTGGACAAACGATCGTCGCCATTTTCGATTGGTACCTGGCTTAATCTAGGCACATTAGACTTTAACTGCGGAAAATTTGAAGCTGTTGAACAATTCTTCTTCTAAGCCTCTAGGGCTGATCAACAGGCCGATTTTGGGTCACATTCCATTATCAAAACCACAGCCATACGGAAGTTTCGTGACGACTTGACGGAAAGTAAAAGCAACCAAGATATAATAATTTACTAGTTTCATTCTCAGATAGTCTACACAATTTTAAGAACCATAAAAGTCTAATTAATAATTGATCTTACAAAACCTATACCCTGATGACTGAAACCACTAACTCGGAGAGTTCGTGATAAAATAGTCTGTCAGCAACTTCCTCAGCACTGCCGAAGGTCTTCTTAATTGTCTTGTGCACAAGTCTCAATTTAAATGATTGCCAATCAAACAATGGGTGTGTGAAATGGCGTTGTAGGCTGCTAAGCAAATTGAATCGAACATCATCAGGACTAGCGAAGTCCAATTTTTTGACTCCCGGCCTCTCAACAGGAGAATCAGCGTCTTCCTCGCGCTCAACTACGATTCTATAGTTTCTGGTTTGTTCAAGGATTCCATTACTAGGTGATAAACTGTTGACGTTTAAGATGCTAGTATTGGAGCTCGTGGGGAGAATACTTGTGGCATCAACGACACTCGTGAGAATACTAGTGCTAGGAGATGGATATTCGGCCTGTCCTGAAACCTGTGGGTTCATCTGAAAAAACCCAGAGGAAGGATGGGTCAGATGAAGCAATCCACTCGGGTCAGAGCTCCTAGGCATAGCAAGAGCCGACTGAGGGTTCGGTGTATGGATATAAGGTGTACCATATGGTGTCTGAATGTCGATTGAGGGACCAGATGATGGCGGATATGTATTCCGAGGAACACTCTCCCGGTTGTGTCTCATATATGTGACATTTATACCCCTGAGAGTTTCGAGGACGATTGGACTCGTTGAATCGCAATGAGGAGGTGCCAATTCATCCGCGATTACGTCAAAGATCTCTGGAGTATTAACGTTGCTGGCCACCCGATTTTGCGAGGGCTGATCTGCCGGGGAAAATAACTGTGGACTGCTTCGTACGTTGTCAGGATGGTAATGCCTATAAGGACAGGCACTTACGGAGCTGGACGGCATAGGGCTTAAGAGATCCTGGTCTAAAGTCATAGGCAGAAGATCCGGATCATATTCTGCAGTTTCGTTCTGCATAGGCCCATGCTGATGCATTTCGAAGGAACTTTGTTCAATTGATAGTAGCCCTAGGTATTGATTTACCGAATTTATGATTGAGCCATCACCTAGTTGAATTCTAGCCAGACCCGCTGCTAACATGGTTAGAGCTTCGAATTCATCGCGTAAAACATTTTTGTTTCTTCCGTCTACAAAGCAGCCTGATGATGCAAAGTTAGCGGATACTTGAAGATTGGAGCGCTTTCAAGAGGATGCTCTATATTCAATTCTTCAAAAAAGGGTATTGGGTCCTTACAAGAGTCTGATGGAGTTGGCATCCCAGAGTACTCTCCTTTGCAAATTTTCTGGCACTGCTTGAAAAAAGCGGGCCAATTGTCCGCATTTTCGCGCTGAAATTCGTCAGGGAGGAAGATGTTTTGATAGTGATCTCGCTTAATATGGCCGCTATAAAAGAAAGAGTTAGCCCAAAATTATGTATATCCATCTCACTTTTCTAATTCACTTACCGGAGTATCGTAATGGAGGCACAATACTTTCTTCTAGGTTTCCAACAAGCTTGATGTTGTTTACACTTGAGAAGAGCACATGGACAATAGTATTTGCGCTGCAGTATAGGAATCCCGGGATCAACCCCCGACTTATCGGGTTTTCCTGATCCGTTATCTTTTCTCTTTCCGTTTCGTCTTCTCTTTCTGACCCCGTCTCCTTGGAAGCTATTATGCGATGTAGAGCATGGTGCGGAGCTTTGATTATTTTGATTCGATGATGAATTTGCTCCATCGGTTGTGGGACTGGTGCCGGGACATTGCTTAGGGTATCTTCCTGACTCGCCATCCTGAGCTTGGTCTGGAATGGCTTGGGAAAGTTGGTGCGAGGCGTTTCGAAGTACTACTAGGAGACTTGTCGTGTAGATAGCACGGATTTTCCATACGACTTCAGGATCTCCAAGCGTAGATTTATCGGTAAAATGGCCATCTGATGTTGGAATTTCGGTCACGGTTTCCGTGAAGTCGAAACCATCGTTCTCCGCGACATGTGTGGTAGAAGCACCTTCCGTATTCTCTTCGTCTGTTTGCTCGTCTGTGTCGGATACCTCACCGTTGGAATATGAATCTGGGCTCATGTCTTGATCTGAGACAAAGTCCGACGAATCTAGACATTCGCCCTCATCTAGACAAGCAGGTGATATTTCGTCACCAATGGACGAGGTGTCGTCCATATCATCAGAGATTACTTGAGACCCAATGGAAGAGGTTTCGACGCTTGAAACTGGGAGATTTGAGGTTTCTTGGTGCATTATCTCTTCGGTCAGAAGATCTATGGAATCTCCCGTTTCGATATCAGTTTTATTCTGCAAATGATGGATAAGAGGAATAAAAGAAAAATCTACAGAAATTTCATGTTAGCAGCACATCCGATTGTAAGTTCGAAGTATCTGAGAAAGACTTACACGCAGATGGCTGAGTTGTTAACTTTGCATGCTGAAAACAAAAGTCGAAAATCTCATGCCATGAAGCGCAATCTTGGAGCCTTTCCATCCGATCGCTGAAATGATGATGATTCATAAGATGATTCCTGCGAATTTATTAATTATTATTAAAATTTAACGAAAATAGTCGGATGGGAAACTTACTTGACCTCTTCAAGGGACCCGCAATTTATTGCGAGACATGAAATATACAACTCTGGAAGCTTTTTGGCAAAGGGACAAGCAAGTCGAGTCGAAAACCTCTTCAAACTGCAAACGCCATCGTCTGGCTCAAGTTGTGAATGCATAGCTTTGAGGATTTTACGGAATGATTTTGCCCTTAAGACTTGAGGTGGGGAAGGATCGCAACCCGGCGTTGATACTGAGGCCGAATCTTCTGTTGACAGAGCTTTTGATTCCGAATCTGGGTCTCTGTCGGCCGATGATGAATCGATAGAAGTATTTGGTTTTAAATCTGTAATCCTTGGGACCTCAGTAATCCTGCGTGCGGAGTATCCGAATGCACCCCGAGAAGTAGTTTTGTTTAACGAGAGAGATTTGAACGAGTCTGTAAACACTGAAGAGTGGCTCGTATAAGGTGTATTGAAGCGGGTGGCGTGTGCGATAATTTTATTCTTTTTGTAAATCTCGGGAACATCCCATCCCCCTTGGAATCTGGCGAGGCTTGTTCTTTCCATGTTGTTGGCCGAATTCCAGACTGGAGTATCCACGCAGGTAAACAGTTCAATATCTCCATTCGGGTTCATCTCCATGGGCTCCAAGAATTTCCACCAAGATGTCCAGGAACTATAGCCAACATCAGGGATAACTTGTTTCGTAATAGGGTTGATGAGTCCCCAATGATCGCAGTTGAATGGCGCGTCCTGAAACTCCCTTCTAAACAGGTTCGGAAGATCCATTACCATCTCTGCTAGAGTCGGAAAAGAGAAGCGTTTACAGCCTTCAAGTTTCAATGGAAGAGAATTTTCGGGTTGGTCAAGAATATATAGAACGAAGTTTCTGCCAAACTTTTCATTTATCTGGGGCAGCTGGGTATCATAGAGACTCGGAGACTTAGGCAAGTCGATAGAGAGTGAACTCGTGCATGTTGAATCCATCATAGTCTCCATATTCATAAAATCTGGAAACCACCGCCAGGAGGTAGAGTACCAGGAGGTGTCTTCAAGTTTAGCCTGTTCATTAGAGGTAATTCCTACCTCCCTTGAAACGGCCTCCTCGAGGTCTGCTGGGACATAATCGCCATCTTTACACCAATCATGGTGCAAATCGGAGTATATATCGCCTTCTACGAGACTATTACTAGCTTCGACATCTTCTACAAGAGGTTTTGGTGAGAGGACAATATCTCTCACGTTGCCGAGCACGTTGTTAAAATCGCATTGACCGTGAGGTTGCTCAAAGGAAGATGTTGGCCGATGGAATTCCCTGCCGGGAAAGTCTAGATAGTCATCAGGTTAGTCCGGTTTCATTCCAATGACGGCGGCTTATAAATCACTTACAGGGGTCTGGGATAGGTTGTCGCCAACCTGGAAAACATATCTTAAACACCTTTTTCCAGTTGTCCGCAATTTTCAACTCGCGCGGCAAAATCCCCTTGAAATGGGTTTCTTGCAAATGTTCTCTAATAATATACCAAGCGGGATTAGAAAATTGATTTTAGAATGGCGGAGAAATAGCTGGAGCCTTACTTAAGCCGTCGTAGGTTTGATCGTTTAACAGAGTGGCAGTCCTTATAAGCATCAAGAAGAGTGCTTCCAAATGGGCATCTGTACTTTTTGGACATGGAATTCGAAACTGGAAACGACTTGGACCTTTTTGGTGAAGAACCATCACCACCGTCAGACCCGCCGTCACCCTCAGCAGCACTAAAACTCTGGCGAGAGCGCTTTCTTTGTGATGCTCTACCACCGACGGAGCCACCGTTTCGCTGGGAGGAGGACCAACGTGGATTTCGAGCTCTTGAACCTTGAGGGTCTCCCGATCCGCATTCTCGACTATACCTCGGAATAGGACGAAAAGAAGTTCGGTCATTATTGTAGGACGCGGACCCCCGCGGTATTTGTCTCATCATCACGGGGATACACTGTATAGTAATCGAAGAAAATATTGTTTGACTACTATTGGAATCATATCCAAATAGTTGAATGTGAAGACACGGTCTCAGCTTCACCGAGAAGGGCAAATGGCAATATATATAATAATTCCAGAAGCTCTCAAAACTGTCAGGACGCCAGAGAGAATAATCGGATTCTTGACGGGATAGTACAGAGGTAGGGCGATTGGGTTTTGACATTTGTTGGGAGGACCTAGTAACGTTTAAAGCCAACAGCCCAGGAGCACGAGCTTTGGTTGGAGGCCGAACGCGAACTTGAACGTTTGAAGAGGGTATGCGGAAAGTGTAATGATAATTAGGCTGGTGTTTTGGAGATGTATCGTCGAGTTGCAAAGTTGCATTTTGGATATCGCTGAATATTTTCGGTCCTTTCTTCATAATCTCATTGTGATCAGTATAGCTATGACTATTATCCTCCTAGTGAGGAAAATTGGGAATTACTTGATTATAAGTTAAACTTTCAAGATCAAGGAAACAGGGCTCGTATCTCCTCCGGTCGACAAAAGTAAGATTCGGGCTCCTCTGCAACGGCATAATTATATGTACAATGATGTTATAAAAGAGAGATGATGGCGATCGATCGGAGATGGTCTCTTTCAAGATGACAGAGTAAATCGAATGGAAAATCTATCAGGGTATCTATCGATAGATAGACATACTCGCTTTAGGAGGATAGACGTCTAGATGTGCTCTCCTCAGGCTAGTCACAAGGCAGATTTTAGGCGCCTAGGTTCAAGGCTAGGTTGACTCCAAGTCTGAATATATGAGAAAAGATAGTATGCGTTTTGCCACCACCTGCGGATGGACGTGCCATAGCTAGTTATGGTAAATACGTATATTGGTGTCCGAATGATAACGCTGTTTCTCGCAAATCTGAGGAATATTCAAGAGAAATAGAAAGCCAAAGGAAGCAAAACTGGTCAGAAAGGGATAGGTAGAGCCCTCCCCCAGCCCACCTCTGACGCGATTTCGATGAAAGTAGAATACGGCTGCGATATTTCAGATCCACCAGATGCTGGATATGCGAGCGTGCTCAAGCAAAGAAGCTCACCAAAAAGAGTGTTGCGGAAGCAAGCCCCTGTCACTTCAGCGCCAAGCCCCTCGTCGGTCGTCTCAGTTGCCGTTTTGGGGTCATCGAAAATTATTCTTGTGCGACAACCAATTGATCTTCCATCATGCTCGTGCCCATTCTTCAACCTCATCCTCACTCGACCCCAATCCCGGACTTCTGACTCCGTATACGAAATACACCGCGCGGAGGCTTAGCCACTCTCTCCAAGGGTCAAGTCAAAACTGTAACGATCATTATTCAATAAGGAGACGGCTGCTGCGCACGATTTGCTGCAGATGCGACTTTGATAGTTCTCGGCTAGTTATGCCCCTCCGATGCCCCGCTGGTGCCTCCTCCCGGATAGCTCTATCAGCCCTGTCCTACAGTTCGCAGGCCGCATCTTCTCGGATACCTCTTCGGATATGCTCTTCTTGCCGAGTGCAACTATCCTCCCGAGGTCTGGCAACCGGAGTCGGTCACCGACGACCGAGTCGCCCGCTACGATACCGGCTTCTCTCAGACAAATTATCTAAACCCCACAATCATGGGTACCCACACCCCGCCGCTGTTACCACATCAGTAGCAACTTACGCTACAAACTCCCAATTCGGTCTCTTATCGACATCGGAAGGGCGGTCACCGGCTCGCAGACTCGTGGTATTAGGACTCCCCACACCCCGTCGCAGCATGAAACTCTCGGAACCTCTCCCAATTGATAAGGAAGATCTGGATAACCTCTCCCAAAGGCTGCAAACATTCGAGTACCAAGTCCCGAACGAAGGTGTACCCAATGAGATACTATTATTCAAACCGGAAAACTTGCGAGTGTCGAGAGCCAGATTCGATCAGTTGTTCAAAGACCTCAATACAGCTTTTTTGGGACCCCAGATCAAAGAGTACCTCACGCAAACAAAGATTGATTTCGCGGGCGGGGTAAATAAGATGCGCAAGGGAGATGCGTTGAATCTGGTGATGAGAGAGGTGTGGAAGGTCCAAGTGGCGGAGGAGATTGCCGCAGAAGAGGATCTGATCAGAGAACAGACGCACAAGTTTCGACCTCTGGATCTTTTTTTCATGATGGCTGAAAGTAAACCCTATTTTACATCCCTTGGAGAAATATTTATACATACTGATAATGTTGGGTTATAGATGGTGAAATGCTACAAAAGCTCGCGACACGGAATCGTACTCGTATCGTTCTCGACGGAGCTAACAACAAGATCACGCTAATGGGGACAAAGGCTTCTCTAGAGAAAATTGCAGAGCAATTGAGAGCTGTACCCGCCATGCTAGTCGATAGACAAGTGGACATATCAGCACTGCAAAGGGTGGGAGATGTAAATAACAATTACATCCCCAGTATTTCAAGATTAACCACCGTCTTTTTAGAAGTCGATGGAGATACCGTATGTTACATGACTCACCGATAAATATATCATGCTAACAAAGAGTAGATGAAAATGCACGGCGCAAAGCCATACGGCGATTCAAACATCGAAGACGCCCAACGTCTCCTCTTCAACTCCCTCGACCTCCATCTCCGCGAAACATACAGTCTCCTGGGCGAAACCCGCTTAGCCCAATCCCTAACCGGCGCTTTATATCCAGTATCCGAAAAACAAACCCTCGCATGGCTCTACCGCAGCCGAGACTGGTACCGATGGCGAAGCGTCCGCTCACCCCTCAAATACCCACACGAAGCGCTAGAGGACGACCTATCAGAGCCAGAAGCCAGACCTCTAATCAACCCCGTGCACGGCGACCACGTATCCTACACCGACATTCGTACCCTCCTCGACTCTCCCCTCAAGGCAGAAGCAGAATTAGATGTGGAAAATGTAACATACGACAACAACACCAAACCAACCGCAATACCACCACCTCTAATCCCTCAAACCGCAAAGGTGGAAACAACATACCACGCCGTATTGGGTCAGATACTCCACTCCTCTCCTTCCCTTCCGACAGACCGAGAATATAAATCTTTGAACGATCTCCTCTCCACTGATCCCTCCCGCGTATTGTGCAATTCTGTCCCCCGGCTTGTCGATTTCTTATCTTCATTGACTCCAGTAACATACACGTACGACTTTAAGATTCTCTTAAAATTCTCACCATCACCGTGGGCAAACCCAACCAATTTCGAACTCCTTCCACCAGTGGAAATGGAGTTGCATATAAAACCTGAAACCAACGAGATTGTGGGGTTGAAGATTTCAGCGGTAGAGAGTAAAGGTATCACTGATGTGATGATGCCTCGTAACAGCACCGATTTGCGCTTTATACGACGAAGACTGGCAAAGATCGATAGTAAGACGGCAGAAGTGAAGGCTTACATTAATGATGCGTATTTGGACGTCCTAGGCGATGAACGTTTGAAGGGTGGTGAGGAATTGGTGTTGAATGTACCGCGGTGGTTGGTCAAAGGTACCAAACGAGAAGAACATTGGGATATCGATGACGAGGGAAAGTTGGTGGAGAATATGGTTGCTGAGGAAGATGTAGATGGGGAAGAGGGGACGGTACCGGTAACATATTACTTTACCGGATTAGAAACGCGATCGTCGACAGTGTTCAATTTCGAAGGTGCGCCATTGGTGTATTCCAAGGTTGAGGCCGGCGCATCGGGGGGTAGCTATGATGAAGTCGTACTACAATGTCAGAAAGAACAGATTGAGTATTTGACCCCGGCAGAGGAGCGGACCTTAGACGATAACGTGAGGAAGGAGACGTATGGCGAAGATGAGGATATAGGTTATCTTCTTGGCGAGGAACCAGAAACATCAGCAATAGAATTTATGGATGAAGCCATTCCGGTTGAAGAAGAAGCTGTCCAGGAAGTAGGAGAAGAAGAGGAAGATCCGAATTTCATATCCGACCAGACGTTCCGTCATTTTGTGACTGTGGCGAGAAGGTTGGTTGAAGCGGTGGAGAGCACATCCACGGATCGCGAGAGGCCGAAACCTAAAAGGTTATAATTCCGGATTTGTATATTTTAAGCATTTACAGGGGTTTGTTTGATTATATATCTCGATATATTGGGGATATAGATAGAGTGAATAGAGTGTACGATAGATTTTCTTCATTTGTATATATATGCTTGCATCTTCTCTAGATATCATGGTAAAAAATATCACAGTAATAAACAGTCTTAGTTCCGAAAAACGGGCCTAACAAAGCGGTTGTACGTTCACACATGTTTATAAGAGAACCTTTTTCAGGCGTGAAATTTATCAAGGACGTTCAAAATAAGCATCAATACACACATGTTGGGACTTTACAAGATAACTTCAAGCCAGCAAAGTCTTCTTTATCGCTAGATCGACGCAATGATCACATCCCAAAGAACTTATCATGGTTATCGTTGGTACGGTGTCCAACTCCATCACATTTCTAGGCGAGAAAGTCAAATAAATAAAAAATTATGATAGAACACACCCATATTAGTTGAAGGACTTAGTTGAGACGGAAAAGTGCTTCGAAACACCAGCGATAACAATACTAGATATCGTTTTCAATATCAAAGGCATATTCGTCGACCATATGACAGCTCGTACTATCGGCGACCCAGACAGGGTCTTTATCCAAAGAATCCCAGGCCAAATACCTAAAACTCAATTTATCATCGAATTTAAGACGCCTTGGGCATTACCCCTCGATCATGATATTATTCAAACTTTCAATACCAACAAATCAAATGATAAACACTAGCTAACGAGAGCTATTCAACAATTGTACGGTTATATGTGTTTTAATAATCTCGAGGTTGGCTTGCTTTCAAATTATGAGGGGACATTCATCTTTCGAAGAGTCGAGGGTATGGGGAATGGTGGCTTCACCACTCATTAGGTTCTCAGACACCAGTATAGACAGCCCGTTGGCTGCTTTCGTTTATCTTTGGTATAGGATTACGAAGCAAAATTGTTTCTACAATTCTCCAATTGCGGGGATATCGCCTTCTGCGAATGAGAGTGTTTTGCGGTTGGACCCAGAGCTACAATATCGCTCCCGGTCACCCAGTGGCGAAATTAACTGGGATAGTATCATTTTACGTTTGGAGACTAGGATACCTAAAGGGTTCGCGAGCGTTTTGAAAGGCTGGGTCTCCGCTGGTACAACAAATGCCCTCGGTAGAAAATGTGATACTCGAAATATACAACCTTAGCTCGTATAAATGCGCGAAACAAGCAGACAATGAAATTGCAAAGTAAGCGCCAAATTTTGGACTTTTTTCTTTGATCAATGTTTAGGCTGCCAAGAAATGTAATACAAGCTGACAGAACATAAAATTTAGTTACCGAATATATGAAAGGATTCAAGGAAGATATATCCCCCAGACTTTACGTTGCAAGCACCGTCTGGGGAATTCTGAGGGTTCTAATCCTCGAAGATTGTGGTACCTCTCCGTCAAGAGACAGCATTCTAAGCAATCACTAGAGCAATGCCAGGAGAGCTCTAGAAGGACTCCATAGATGTGGTCTAATCCATGGCGATCTCAAACCAGACCATTTTATAGTTTATAGTAGCGGAGGGGTCAGGATCATCGATCTAGCGCTGCCACAGATGCCTACCAGAGTTCACAATATGAGAACACGGTCGCAGCTTTGGATAAAAAGTCCCTTTGATAAGGAGCTTGAGGAGTTAGAACGGCTAAGGGGCAATGAGGGCTGAACAATAACGAAGTGTGTTGTAGGCGTGTTTCTTTTACTGGGGCATGAGAGGAACTCGAGGCAAGTTCTTGAATACGGCAGTAACTCAAGTTGTCCTACCGCATGATCTATTATGGAATACTGGTATTCCGAAGGATTAATGTGTTCTTAAGGATTTATATATTTAAATTTTAGAATTTTTAGGCGATGCTAACCAACACTGAGAAACTTGAATACAACGAACTGTGGCAAATGTTTAAGATAGTTGATAGACATGAAGAATTGTAATCTAGAATAGGTATATAAATATATATAAACTCCACGCTTAATGGACCCAAACGATGAAAACCCAACCCAACGAAAACGAAAACTAAAAGATATGAGGATGTCTAATCACTATCATCTCCAAAAAAGTTCCCCGTCATCCACTTTGGCCGCGACGAACCACTTCTACCCCCAGTGTTCCCACCGCTACTGCTACCACCACCAGAATCGCCCTGCATCCACCTCGGCTTCTTAGTAAATGCATCCCCTATATCATTCATCCACCTCGGCCTTCCACCCTCCGTTGACTCCGTCGCCGTATCGATCGTGTTCTTCACACGATGGAAAAAGGCACCAAGAGCAGACTCCTCCTCCTCTTCCTCATCCGTATCGTCTATCCTTCTATTCTGCGGCGGATGATACTGTTGTCGAGAGGGTGTAGCAGTGGCGGATAAGGTTGATTGAGCGGGTGGTCTGGGACTGCTGGATCTGCCGAATAACCCTGATGGAGACAAATATCGGGATCCAAGCGGGGTATCTTCCCTCTCAGCGCCGAGTAACCCACTGGTACTATCTGTTCCCTGTCCTGGAAACCTCGCACGACTCCTCCACCTCTCCGTGGGATCGCTAGCGGGAGCCCCAGGAACATCACCAATCTCCCGTTCTATCAAATCCCGTCCGTATCTCCACCCGCCACCTAACGCCACATCGTCTTCGTCGTCTTCCTCAAACACACCACCACCAAACCCAAACCATCCCTTCACCTTGCCGTAAAACCCAAACAACGTAAACCCAACGGGAATCAACACGAGAATAGGAAACCATTCGGAAAATCCGTGCCCCAAACTAGTAAGGTTAATCGATCGGCCGAAAAAATCGTAAAACACGCTCTCCTTGACCACAACGCTCGGTAGGAAGTTTGTAAAATTATAGCTCAACGGAACCGTCAGACGGCACGCATAACTGGCGTAAAAACACGCCGAACTGCCGCTTGTCCTCCTCCGTACCAATGCATACCCACCCCACACCTTCACTGTCCGCATGGTGCTGTACGCTGCTATACACATGTATGTTATCCAGATTGCTGAAATGCATTGTCCGGCGAAACCTATTGATCCTTTCGGGGAGTTGGGGTGGTGGATGATGCTGTACCCTACTATGGATAGCTTGTCGGAAAGGCTAGGGCTAACGTTGACGATTTCAGACCAGATGATGAATACGGATGCGATGGAGAGGATGATCGAGAGGAAGCGGCGGAGTTGCGGGACAACGTATGTGTATAGGAGGTACCGTCCGCGGGGGGGTACCATTGGTAAGGACTGGATCAAACGCGGGGTAATGCTATGTGGGTTCGGGCGGAATGTGAGACGTTTGGAGGCAGCGGAGTCGAGGACGGCTTGGGTGTTTGATGCGGATCGGAGGAGGGAGTCCCATTCTGCTGCGTATCGAGCGCGGCGGTTAGCTGCTAAGCGGAGCTTGCGGGCTAGGGAAGCGAGGTATTGTTCTGATATGACGGTAGGGATGGGAGATCGCGAGCGAGAACGGTCTTGGTTGGAGCGGGTCGGGTTAGTGGTGTTGTTGTTTTCGGGGAGTTGGAGGTTGTCAACCAATTCCTCGATCCATTCGCGGAATTCCGGGGCGGTATTAGAAGTGGAGGCCCGTTTTTGGATCGCTAGGACCTCCTTTTCAAGCTCTTCTAGCTTCTCGTTGGCGGATGTGAGATTGTCATAGATTTTGGGTGCGTGAGTTTGTAGTCTTCGAAGCCGGGCTGCGACGGATGCATCCCGCCAGAGGTTTCGCGGTATGGCGACGAGACCGTGGCCCATGAGGAAAACGGCGAAACTCAAGGAATAGCAGTACGACAGGGCGATGACGAGAGATTTGATGGAGTTCGGGTTGAAGCCGTTGTTAGCGACAAAGTAGATCAAACCGATGATGCCGATGGTTAGCATGATGAATTGATATCGAATATTCTCACGCACAGCTTCGGAGAAGCGCTTGCGCGGATCGCGGTGTCCAGAGGCATGGTATGATTGCAAGATGGGTAATATGGCCCTACACCGAGTAAGAATACAAAAATCACAAAGGTAGTATGGGATTGGTGAACATACCAGGTGAGGACGAAACTCAACCAGTAGGCTATCCTCCACGCTACGAGTAACACCCTATGCGGGAGAACCACTCCTCGGTCGCCGCTACCGCCATCTAGACCGCTATTACTGGCTAGATCGATAGGCACGAGGACGATTATCGAGCAAGGAATGATGAGAGCGAGGAAGACGGGGAAGAGAAGGTACTGGGGGGTCGTCCGGAGGGGTAGGAAGAAGCGGATGAGGAGCAGGACTAAAATGTCGATGATGACAAAGGCGATAGCCGAGAGCACGCTGGAGCCGACTGCCATCTTGAAAGAATAGGATGCAGTTTAAAGGTATAGACGGGAGTGATGCGGATTCGAAGTCATGAAGGTTGTACGTAAGATGAGAAGGGAGATGTCCCTAAAGGCACAAGCTCTGGGTCGTCCGCGTCAGCCTGGTAACAAACAATTTAATGAGATTAGTTCCGACAAACGACGAAAGGATCATGGATCCATGCTTTCTCTCTCACCCCGAATGTAATAAGAGTAATTTAGAGACGTCAGAGTGATTGATGGCCGTTAGCGTAATTAAAGTGAGGTTGACAGGGCTTGGAAACTGGAAACGGGAAAGCCTCGCCTTTCGTAACGAGATGGCCTTATCCCCGACTCGTGTTGTGGATGAGGTCGGTGTTGATTAGTCAGCAATCGATGCGGCATTCCAATCAAGTCAGACTTCCTGATAGGCGATGATAGCGATGGCTTCGGATCAACAGAGCCAGAGCCCATAGATGATGATTTTTGATAAAATTCCTGGGAATTCAGATTCGAATTTAACCGGATGTAACATATTGTCGTTGGTATAACAACCTAGTAATCAGAGCCTCCATGTTATCTATCGGATCACGTGACGAAAATACTTTAGACGACGCATTGCATTGCGCAGATGCATAGATGCAGCGCATACAAAGCAGACAAAGGATATCAAGCCAACCATGTCAAGATAATTTGAATGGTGTAGCTCTATTCTTCGCAACGAAGAAGAAGAAGAAGAAGAAGAATCAAAATGCTGACCACCAGAATCACCGAACTGGCTAACGGAGACAACCCAATCGAAGACGTCGACATTTTCGAATCCTCACTAACCACAATCTTCAACGATGTTCGTAATATGCACGGCGAACCGGGCAAGTTTGTAGCCTATACCTCGCCCAAATACGGGGACATCAAACTCGGTCTTGCGAATATCAATAAAGATGATACGAGATTGTTTTCGCATCATCTTTGGAATGCCGGTGTTGAGGTTGCCGGGATGATTGAGAATGGGGAGATACATATAGAGGGAGAGAGTATATTGGAGCTTGGCGCAGGTATATACCCCATTTAGATAAATGGAAAACGGGAATATTAAATTATGGTTGCAGGAGCGGCGTTACCAAGTTTATTATCAGCTCTTGCAGGGGCTCGATCCGTTAGTACTCCACCTTCATCTACTTTCCAGACTAGGCTAATTAGTTGCAGATCGTAATCACAGACTACCCAGCTCTCGAGATTCTTGAAAATATCACCTCCAATATTTGTTTGAATTCTACAATACTATCCTCCTCAAAACCCCCAGAAGTATACGGTCACACCTGGGGTAACCTTTCCGACGACGTGGCTAAAACCTACGCCCACGCTTTCACGAGAGTAATAGCAGCTGATACCCTCTGGATGGACTATGAACATGAAAACCTCGTAAAAAGCATGTTGCATTTTCTAGACGACAAAAATCCCAAAGCTAGGGTTATCGTCGTCGCAGGCTTACATACCGGACGCCAAAAGATGGCGAAATTCTGGGACGTAGCCGTTAATGCTGGGTTTGAGATTGAGAGTATCAAGGAGAGAGATGTGAATGGTGTGGAGAGGGAATTTCTGGCCGATCGAGGGTTTGAAGACGGGCAGGAGAAGAAGATGTGGTTGACGATAGGTATACTGAAGAGGAAATCCTCCTAGGTGAGATATATTTACAGCGAAACCAAACTAAGTGTGTATATACGTAATCAATTCAGCGAAATTACGTTCAAGATTCGATCCATAATCTGAAATCAAATCCCATATGAAGTAATAGTTCATTATATCTTCCGTTGAAACGCCACACTGCAAACCGTACTCCCCTTCTTCCCCCCAAACGTAAATTCAGGATATTTAATCCTCCCTTTAACCTCTAACCTGCCTCCCTCGGTCATCCTTCTCACCAACTCCTCCTCCGTCCAATTACAACTAGTAACCAACAATATCCCCCCATCCACCTTCACCCATTCTGCCACCCGTTCCGGATAAACCTCATACACCCTCCTCCCTGTTCCATCCTGGACGACCTCATCACTTAATGAAATAGCGTCAAAAGTACCCTTATCCAACACCACATCGAAACCTCCCTCCTTTGCAATCCTCTCTCCAAAAATTTCCAACTTTGGACGATCAGAAATCACATCCAGCTGTAAAAACTTGACATCAACGGCACCCTCAGTTTGTGCGGCTATATTCCTAGCCAACTCCACTGATCCCTCCGAATAATCTATCCCCACCATTCCATCACCCTCAAAGTCTCCATCTTCTAATAATGAAAATAAAAGGTGTCCGTTTCCGGTTCCCACGTCGAGAAAGGTGGTGGACGAGGGAAGCGAGAGGGTATCAGATGTGAGGTACTGATAGATACGAGATTCGCAGTCAGAGTCGGAAAACCATATCGTGCCGATATCTGATGGGTTGGAGGCGTGATTTGTTAGTTCGAGGGCGTAGAGTGAGTCCCAGCTATATTTTTCGGACTATCGTAAGTGAGTCTGTTATAATAGTTGGTGTGATTGATATTGGGATACCTTACTGGGCTTTTGTGCCGAGGGCACTGGGGTTTAGGTGAGTGTCTTCCGGGGGGTCTGAGGAGGACATTTTGAGATTACTTTTGATGTCGCGAAAGCGAAAGCTTCGAAAAGAAGAGAGTTGCATCAACTGTAGTTCATCTTTAAGAATACCAGACAAGGTTCGTTCAGGCAACACACAAAATACAACATACCTATTCTGCTAACAACTCCAGACTACAAGACCGTCCTCAGCTAATTAGTGAGATTAATTGTCATTCCCCTGTTCAAATTAAAAACACGAAAACCATCAAATCAGAAAGATATTATTAGAGGTGTGGTAATGAAAGTGGTATCGTAAAATTCATTGCTATCTAAGGGTAATAAAGTAAAAACAATGCGTCCAAAAAACCACACAGCCGATCGTTAGAGTAAACTACCCCTGACCATTAATTACTAGTTCAAGCATCCACTTGAAAAATCTATCTTACTTCGAAATCGTTTATCGTGCCAATAATCCGCCAAAGTATAAGAATCAATAATGATTTGTCGAGTTTCTGAGATTAACACTCTCCATATTTCCCATCTCCACATCGGTCTCGCTCGTCCCACCACTCCTAACCATGGTCTTTGTCTCCCTCTTCCACTGCTTATTCCTCGCCTTCTCATCGGCCTTCTCCCTCTTCTTCTCCGCTTTAGCCGCCTTCTTCTCCGCTTTCAACGCCTTCTTTTCCTTTCTCGTCAGCTTTGGGAACTCGCTTTCTGGTCCGACGAGGTATCGGCCTGGGTGGAATAAATTCCACGTGATGCATGCGAGAACCATGGGCGTGGCTTCGAGGACGTAAAAGAAGACTTCGTGTCTGGTGAGGGTGGAGTTGATACCGCCGGAAAACTCAACGAGACGATAAATAATCCGAACCTATCATCCGAAATTAGTCCCCATTCCTTCCAGCTTGTCAAATGAGAAGAAGGTGAAAAGTATCATACCATAATCATAGCAAGGGTAACATAAAGAACAGCCAACAAGTGTTTCCAGTTCGACTCTCGTTCGACACCAACCCCGCGGACCTTCTCCATTACAGCCTTCATTCTAAACCTCCACGCCAACATGCTGAACACCACAATCCAAAACAACTGGAATCCGATACCGCCTTTATAAATATTGAACCCCAAGTTTTGTCTATTCGCGGAATCGATGAGGTCTTGTGGCGTGGCGTTGGGATCGGTGTTTGGTACCGTCATTGTCGCGCCGACGAGTTGGACGAAGAAAGCACTGTTTTATTTATCAGGAAATGCTGGGTATGAGTAGTTGTGAGAATGGGGTACCGACATGATATCCAACCAAACGAAAATAACAGTCAACCGGACAGCCCTCACACCAAACACCTTCTTCTCAGCCGTATAATAAAACACCATGCGACCCAACACCATATAAGCGAACGCATTGATCAATAACGGCGACAGGTAGATGAGAATGCTGGACGGGATGCCCAGTCCGTCGGATAGGGGATTCTGGGTAGCAGCGGAACGCAGTCCGAATGCGACGGTTTCCCATATCGCGCCTATTGATATCACCCAGCAGAGACGCTTCTTCCCGTAGTAGAATGCCTGTGTGACGTGAGCTATGGCGGAGAGACCGAAAGCTACGGTGAAGAAGATGGCGGCGCCTTCGTTGGGGCAGTAGAAGAAGGTTGATTTGGAGTCGGGGCTTGTGAAGTCTAGGAGACTTTGTTAGTATGGGTGTGGGTTGGAAGAATAAAGGGGAGTTGGCTTACCGTAGGCGGCACAGTCAAACCCCATTTTGAGTAATTATTATAATTTACTCTCGATAAAGCTTAAATATGTGTATGATTATATAATTTGTGACTTGGTATGAAAACAAAAGTGGCAATCAAAAAAAAAAGGAAATATTCGAATAGAAATGATTAATGTTTGTCTTGGCTTTTGTACCAACGATAGACAGTAACCCAAGTCAAACTACCAAGCCACTTTGTAAAATATTTAAATCGACCTTGTTGATTCTGATTCGCGAGGGTAGTGTTGGTGGTAGACTGCGACTGCTCAGTATGTTTATTAGAAGGCATGAAGAAATTGTGGTTCCAAATCGAGGAGTTTATATAATTGCACTTGTCGACATTGCTAGTTTAGTTCCCAATAAAGTTGATCGGGCCTTTGACATTTTTATATCCGATAAATTATCACTTTCAAGGGTATGGTTGTTAGAGATACAGAATTGATAGGTGTGGGGGGTGTACTCTGACCCACATGACAAGCGCCTCTTTCTCCGTCGTCCTTTGAAGACGCAGCATTAATATTCTAGGTTTATCATATCTTGGCTTTGTTTCCGTTATTGGCCGGAAGTAGCTTTCTAAGAGCAGTTCTGATGCGCGTTTGCGTATGCATGTTTGTATGGTGGTCGTACAGCACATATGGATTTTCCATGCCTCGGCCCCTACTGTGGTGGTAGGGGAAGATCTTAACGTCGGATATCCCTGCGGACTTGCAACCTTGCGAATATATTGCTAGCAAAGCCCTCCGATATTTCCATGTTTGGTTTTTTCTTCCGTTTCGCCAACGTCACTCGTTTAAGCCGCAATTACTGTATTAATTCTAATCGAGATGTTTTGGGATTTTGGAAACCGCCTACTGGGGGTTGGAAAGAATAGGCTGGGGTTTTGCTTACTTCGTCAGGGAGAGCTTAATTTTCACTTGGCTTCGCATCGTTAATGTGCCCAATGTTTTCCTTCTAGAGGGATTCTTTCGCAGGGCTGAAAACACCGCCCGGAGTATGACGATATAGTTTATTCGTCATAAGAGATAACTTGGGATGGTCATGAACCCTGCATGATAGCTTAGCTGCTGCGATCGCTCCATGGATGCATCGTGTGCACTTTCCAAACTAAAACTCTCACGCGTGCAAACAGCCTCGACATTTGACGGTTCTGCTGCAAAAATACTCAAAGTAGTAACAGCTGGCACGAAAGCCGGCAGATCACGATTAGATAATGCCTCCGTTCTAGGCACCTCGTACCTCTCGCACCGCTTCCAAGCCAACTAGAGTCGTGAGAAAACCCTCCGGCCGCGTCACAAGCTGAGTAATGCCCTGCCCGTTCATCAAACTTAAAATAGCAAGATTGGGTGCGTGTGTGTTGCACCGCCTTGCCAAGCGCTACCGAAAGGAGATACTTTATTAAAACGGGGGATGCGGTGTGGTATTTTAATATGCAACACGAAGATGTGGACTAGGGTTATTCCTCCGCTGGTCAGATATTCATGATTGGCGAGAGGGATTGGGGGGTTCAACTGCCGGGAAACAGTGGTCGGGTCGCTCGAGTATGGTAAACCCGGTTGGGGTTGAAGGTGCCATGCGCGTTTTGGAGGCTACTTTATCTCGGATCCGCACGTGTCATCGGATCCGTGTCGGAGAAGTTTCACAGCGAGATTCTTTTGTCAGCGCCATTTATCATGAAATTAAGACCTCAGAAGTGCACACATATATGAATTCAATATCGAAATATGCATTGAAGTATAACGTTAATCGGATTGGGCCGATTGTAATCGATTACGTAGTCTAAATTATCACGACATGCATATGTCGCGAAACACTTGCACCGTCCACAGTTAGATCCCGGAGGCTTTGTATTATCCAACTCAAGAGAGTTGTGGGTCGCAAACGTCAGCGGGTATTTATTCAAAGTTAATTGGGTTTTAGGGCTGAAATGTATTAGTACAGTAATTATAAGGTTATTTATTGTTATTTTATTATTATTACTCATGATATTGCCGTCTAAGCCAGGGGACCCGATGCACAGCCTATCTATAGATCTAATTATCTTTGAAAGGTTAAAAAAGAATTCACTCATCTGGTAGGTACGGTGTGCCTGGGACGGAGAATTATCCAATCATGATCTGCCGGATTTCACAACCAAGCGTCAACTGTTTAGTGTATTATGAGAGGGGGGTTGGGGGAAACTGGTCTAGAGAAGCATAGGTTTTCCGACTATGGGGAACAGAGAAACAAAAAATTGAAGCGGTGTCAATTTTATCTTCTCTACAAAGTTTAGAAGATCTCAGAGGGACAAAATATTCTCCCTCAAACTTATCCAGACTACGACGAAACACCAATATTTGCGACACAGAGTATTTTGAGTCTATTTTCGAGAATTGTTCCATGATAGATATGGTTCAGCATGGCGGGATCATGGCATCTCCCAAAAGAGAGAGAGGACTTGATACATGGTTCTTCAAATTAGAGTATCGATGAAGCTTCAACTTCAATTTTAACATTCGACGATATGAAGGTTTCACATATCAGAGCTAGGAAGCTGGCTGCTGCAGCGACTCTGCTTGCCTTGATAACATCCGCCCATGGGCTTCTCATCAAAGTCAGACACTACGACTATGATAATGGCAGAGAGTTCGATCTGAACCGTACGTCTCACCCATCAATTCTGGCCACTCACTACAAAAGCTAACTCGTAGAGTAGTATGCTGCCCGTTAAAAAAAAATAGAATCGTCTTGATCGACGAAATATGTCAGAGCGATGATATGCCCGGCTGGAGAGCAAGTCTCGATGATGCATACTACTCTCCTCCTCGATCCGTTGTGGATCTTTTCCGGCCACCGTTCTCCCAAAGAGTGCCTCGCGCTTATGAGGAGAATAGAAATTTTGCGACTTGGGGAGGGGCATTATACTATAATTTGAACCAGTGGAAGCCGTTGATGTTTAGAACTGGGCTTAATCAGGAGGAAGGATATGTTTGGAGGATGCCGTGAGTATTCAGTCCGGGGAGTCATTCTAGAATTCTGCCTGAGTTGTAATATTACAGAGCCAAAATCTGACTTTCTTGCTGGTTGGTTCTTGAGAGAGATCTAGAGAAGACTTGAGCGGCTGACAATTTTCGTATGATTGCAGATTCGAAATTTATCGACAAGGCCGCCCGGTCGTTGTCAGCGACAACAACCCTCTCGCTATCGGTGATGTTTTGGAACCGACCGATATGTCCGATGACACTACGATGACCTTGATGGAGTATCCTAGGCTAGTTTGTAAGTCACGCATACTATATAACTAAAATATTTACTTTACAGAACATGAGCACCTACTAACCAGAAACTAAATCTCATAGCTTGCCAAACTCCTTCCGGACGGGTTCTGCGCCGCTCTCAACTCTTGGGAGTCGTGAACGGGCAACCCATTATCAGAAAAATACCACGACGCCGACTGCCTTGATGTCAAATTATGACCCCGGCTTCACGGATCCGCAGGCTCCCGTTGTGACTCCCTTCCCGTTAGCGACGATCCCTGAAGAACTTGAAGTTAGTTCGGACGCAGGCGGTTTCGCCGCTTCGCAACAAAACCTCGACGATAGTCAGAGCAGCAGCGCTTACGGTGCCTCAGATCTCTCAGGATCTATCGGGGATGGGGATTTCAGCACTGAAGACGATATCTGGGACGAGGACTTTGAAGGTTCTATCGACGAGAAGACAATCCCGAGTGGGCACAGTTAGTGCAAGATCTCGAAAATGAATACGGCTTTGGCAGCAATTCTATTAGTGGTATCGATCCCGACGACCTGTCAGTTCAACAGATTGAACAGTACCTGGTTTCACCTGGTTCTGGTACTTATGATCAAAATGCCATCCAAGAACAGTTGGTTAGTCTGGACTTCGGGTCCGATGAAGATTTAGACGATGAGCTCGCCCGTCTGCAAGCATTAATAGATGATGAGGAGGTATGAGAAGGTAACTACATACAGACTCATCGACGCATTGCAGTTATTCACGATTATCCAAATCTTAATCAAAAATAGATATATATGCGGAGCTCAGACCTTCCCACGTGAACTCTTGCCCAAAACTGCAAAGGCGGCCGAGCTGAGACTCTAGACGCCATGCGATCGATGCAATCTATCACAGTTCGGTATGAATTATTTTTGTATATATCGCAAAATAATACCACGTTTGAACTAGTGCGGCTGTCTTGATCAGACCGTATATACTTTTCAGAGAATATAATTAGTATCGTATCCTACATCTGCATTGTATTGCCAATCTCTAGAACTAGCTGCCGACCTCGTTGCAACATTTGTCAGCAACACAGCTGTGCATCGCGGGCACTATTGTGGAGAAGCGGGTGGGTCCCCGATCTTACGTTCATGCGTGAAGCGGGTATGATGTAAGTAGCTATACTAGGCTGCACTGGCGCATGTGTAGTGTTTCAAGAATACCCAACGAGAAGAATCATCTAGGGAGAATGATTGAATGACTGATAAGGATAGAATTTCAATACAAAAAGGAATGGACGCCAAAATAAAATGCTAGCATGCTGGATGTATGATATACAGTGTATGGTATATGGTATATCGCCCTTCTCTAGCACATCATAATCATATGATGCATGCAACTCTACTTGGTTTTGACCCTCACGCAGAAGAACCTGGTTCCGAAGATACGTCGCTTGAATGAGATATGCAATATGCAAGTACGTTGTAAATAAGAAAACATGAAATTTGAATGTAGAATGAATATCTTCATGCACCGTTGCGAAAAAAATTTGAAATGAGAAAATGAGAGTTGACGTATGTATTGTCCTCTTGAGTTTGATTCTGCAAAACTTCCTAGTGCTCTTCTCCCAATCGCACATCTTCACTGAGACCCCACTCTCATGCACTCCCATGCACTTTTGATGTCCGTGGTATCCCAGACCTCAAAGTCCATGCAGCCAGATCCATGATATATTTAGCTTCCCTTTGCGGTTAGCGCGTACATCCCCGAAAAGACGAGATTGTGTTGCGACTTGGAGACGAGGCTGTCTAGATAAGGAACTTTCAGATTCCTATGCTGAGATGTATTGTTTTAGCATTTCAAGTTGCATGGTATCGCAATTCCTCTATTGTGACAGGAGGTCCGCAGAGTCCAGTAAAGAAGGAATGTCGGGGTTGCACATCTGATCGAACTCCCCTCCTTGACTTCATAAGGTGGCGTCTGATGAGTGTTGAGATTCCGAAAAGGCGTTATTTCAATAATACGTCGGCCAGAATTGCCTGTCGTAATCCAGCCACTCAGATGGGCTGAAACGAGCTAGCCATTTCTAACCTTTGGAAGCTTAGTTTCGATTTGATGTATACCAAAGAAAAGCTTTGAAAGTTGAGCTGATAGTGGGTGAAGCCGTTAGTGCGTTTGGCCCGAGATTGTGACGGCAAGTACCGGGTTCGGTTGATCTGAAATGATAAAATTCGATGCTAAATTGAAGCGCGTGCCAAATAGAAGTTGAGAATGACGTATTTTCTGAGCCGTCTAAATGTTGATGAGAACAGGACTAAAAGAAAATCCTGAGTGGAAGTATAAGTCGAGAGATTAGAAAGGATATGGCGATATTGCTCCATGCATATATATTTGTATTACACAAGAGGAAAAGTAAATGATACGATAAGGAGAAGACGATAAGGTAATGCAAAGAAGAGACTCCGCGGAAATGTATACGGCGAAGGACTAAAGATTTAAAAATTTTATGAGGTATTTTCATCTTCGCCAGAACCCTTTGCGATGTCTATCCTGCGGATAGGGGAAATTATAGAGCTCTGTTCAGAGGCACCGGATCCTTGACGGGATAACGGCGGTGTCCTTCTATCGGTGGAGGCGGTGGAGCCAGTTGATTCTTCTGTAGAACGGATATTCGAGTTAGCTGCTAAACTGGACGTCACGATAGAACGCGTTGTCTGCAATCTTCCCTTCTCCACTCGGGACCCAGTTTCATAACTGTTGGAGGAGGAACTCACCACCTGAAGAACGGGCGACGCCCTGGAGGACTCGGTCCTTCGTGGTTCTTAGAGTGCCTGCTAGTTCGTCGAAGGATAGCATTTTGTGTGGTAATAGTAATAATATCTATAAAGTTATGTATATTGCGCCGTTGGTGGATATAAATATAAAAATGCAAGGATGGCTATTGACCGTATTCTATGGAAGACTGTTAATCGAAGAGGAAGCTGAGGAGGGGTGTGTTGGAGGGAGGTCGTTCGACGTTGTAGCTGCCCTTTCGCGCCACTGAGACTTTGAGAATCCAAACTTCAGAATGTCTAAGCCCCGGTCAAGGATTTATATGCAAGGAATTATCCTCTCTACCGCTAGTCTGGAATAAGAGACAAGGACAGGTGAAACGAACGACAGAACCAGTGCCGAGTCGGCAGGCCTAGACAACTGCATGCAGATATCCTCGAACGGATGAGTTAGTTGGAACGAACCATGCAGGACAATCTTCGAGCTCTCTCTATTTTTCGGTCTGCCTCAATCCTCCTCCCCTAGTCTAGTATTCCTCCGTTCCCTCTCTTTTTCTCGGACTAACGATTGTGCGCAAACAGAAGGAATCGGCGACGAACCCAATTATAAAACGTCTCAACCGATAGACTGTTTAACCAGGACAGACCAGTTGACGATAGGTAGGTACTAAGTATATATCCTTCTCCAATCTTGCCCTCAACCGTCTTTACAGGGCAAAAATGTATAATTCTGGAACTTTAACTTCCAATTACAAAGCTTGGTCTTTCGAGGGGGCAACCTAGAATTATGCAGAAATGTCAGGTTAGGATAGACGGAACAATTGCAGAAATGAAATTACCATACAGCGTCCAGCGGCGTATTTTGGCGACGTGCACGATTCAGCCACCTTGGTGCTAGAACTGCAGATCGAGCCGGGGCTCCTTTTACGAATTTTTTGAACAGTCCTAGTTGGATCACGGACCAAATCGACGATTCGAATGCTCCTTGCTTAGCGGGAGGTTGTTGGTTTCTGGAAAACCCCGTTTGGGCACTGAGACAAGCGGCCCTAGCTTTTTAAGCTTTTGGATTGCGACGTTCTGCAGGTACCAGGTTCTCCTGTTCCAGACCCGGATGCGAAATTGTCGAAGTAATTTTTTTTGTTTTTGTTTTTGTCTTTGTCTCAAAGCCACAATTTGGTCTTCTTTATTACTCAATTGTATTTTATTTCTCTTAGTGTGGGTGGGTGGTATCTCGGGTCGAATGAACAGGCAGGCCGATCCGGGCCGTGAGGACTTTGCTTTTTCACAAGAAACTAGACGGATCCTACCACCGCTTCGAAACCGGAGTCTATCAAAAATGCCGACTGCTCCGGGTTTATATCGTCTATCCTTTTCCGATAAGGGCAATGTTTAAACGTTTTATGTTTGGAAGCAAATAAAATAAAACAAGATGCGTCGAGCAGTTGACTTATAGTCGAACCTCTCCCAATAGATCGCCAAACAGAGGATTTACGAGGGCGGTAATCGGCGAGGAACTGCCGGGTTCAGCTCCTCACAGCAGATGCACGAATCACCAAATTGAGCCTTTTTTTATGTCTGGCTATTCGCTTCGATTCGCCTCAATGTGTCTGTGGGAAAAGCCCAAAATATGGTGACAATCAATCCAAATCCAATATGCATATGCACGCTGGATGTCCAAGCCCATCCGCATCCAAAGAAAAGAAAAAAAAAATTTTTTGTCTAGGAAAAAAATAAAAACGAAAGACCCAAGACAGATTACCTGTCAACCATTCTTTCAGCGGGGTATTGAGAGGCTGGACAAAACTTTGTTGTATTTTTACATCGTCTCCGTTCTGCTGGATAACCACGAACTCGCTTTTGGACAATACCGAGAGAATCTGCGTCTAAAATCTACCCTGGGAGATCCCGCATGGGAGTTCCATCCGTTTCGAATTTTGGGTACAGCGTGGGGAGCAAACCCCATTCATTGACCATTCCCTTTCCGGTCGCCGATAAAGGGTGTTCAACCAGACCATGCGATCAGAGATTTGTCGACGACAGCTCCAAAACGTCTGCACAATGACGATCTTATGGCGGAAAAAAAAAAGCTTTTTGACAGGATCATGTTCCCGCGTCTGACTGGGGAGATTTCGAACGAGAAATTCGTGAAGAGGAAAAGAAGCGACGGGATTTTATCCCGTCGGCCAAAGACGACAAACCGCACGCGACAAATGCAACACGCCTTCATAGCCATTCGGACTCAAAAACCTCTCTTGGACAGTGGCGTTTGGGTAATTTCTTCATAATTTCGGAGACGCTACCGTATTTACTCGACCTGAGATTCACCCCATTGAAAGGAGGTTCTATCACATAATGATATGTTCTACCTAGCGTATAACTCGACTTGACGGGCGATCGGATATCGCGGATCAGCCCAAGAAGGAGAAGAAGCGGAATAGTTTCTGCGTTAACGTAGACGAGGCCCATGTTGCTATTGGAACCCGCTAGTCCAATCTAGTCGGTTATTTGGAGAAATTCGCGAAGGCAACAGCGAAAGCCCAGATGTATTACATTGAGGCGTGGCTGTGTCTACTAGCACAGCGAAGGGATCTAAAAGTGGCTAGTTGATTCAAGGTGCACGTTTTCTAGCGAGTAACCAAATTCGTCACGGCGAAGTTTCTCGCTCGGGGTCCAAAAAGAAGCATTCTGCGAGATAAGAATAGCCGGACGTTTCTATTCGAGATCTAGATTTCACCGGGGCATAACGGCGACGGGTAGACGAACACAAAGTATAATACAGTATATATTGCAGAATTATTTTTTTCTTCAATAAATTTCTATCATTAATTACTTAAATATTTGTACGGGATATTTCGATATTGTCGAACCGTGTTGGTAGCCTAATTCGGAGTCGGCGGCTCCTAGCTCCTTTCTAGGCACTAAGAATTCTGCGCGCACAATAGTTGCTTTCGTCGGTCATAGCGCACTCAAGCGGGACCGTCTTTGTGCGGCCTAAGGCACGAATAATCTTATTCTGACGTCAAATAGTCACATTTGAATGATTTTGGTGCAAATTAGCCAAGACACACGTCGTATTAACGCTACCGAATTCGGACGGATAGATTAATTCACCCCCAAATTTTGTTCACAAACAGTGCCCTAGTTCGCACTGTGTTTTAGGATGCGTCAAAGCTGAAGATGCAACAAGTGAACAAATAAGACAAGCAAAGTTCCACGGCCTTTCTCAAGCAATAAATTACGAAAGATTGAAAATCACGAGTACAATTTTAAGGTCGTGTGTTTTGACTTATCGAAATGCAGCAGTGAAAATTTGATTTCTCGCTATTGCTTCCTTTTTTCGCTTCATGCAAGGCATACATATGCGTTCTGCTGCTGCTTCACCTCGTCGACTCGTCTTTCGGTCCACGTATTTACTTGCATTGCATTGAGAGCTCGCAAGCATCTGTTCAGCTGCGCACTTGCGTGTTTTTAGTACTAATTCGCTTAACTCCGGTCGTACAAATGTTATGCGGATTTGGTGTAGTCATTTTGAAGAAGCATGATTCCATGATGAAGACCGCTGGAAGGAAATCTGCACCACTCAGTCTTGCGTCCAGATACCAGTGGAAGGCATTGCAGTGAGATTATTAGAAATTTAATTTCCATCACCAACTGTTAATTTCTCTCTGCTAAATATTGCATGCTCCACTTCGAATTTAATCGTAGAAACCAATGCCATCGTGATTTGCCCTTGTATCCGGATATGCGCGCATATGTGTACTTTATCCTACACAAATAGAGATCCCGGTGCGGCCACCGCCACAGAAATGGTCCCTGTAAGTAATGGTAGGTATGAATCGTTACTTTCATTTTTTGCTGAAAGGTTTGGTAGACTAGGAGATCCGGAGAGAAATTCAGCGTGGTTGAATTGTTTTATGCAGCACTACGTGAAGATATTGCACTATTCTTTTAAAGAAATCGACCAAAGGTAATCGAGACGGAGTCTCTCGATGTACAGATTTTTTAAAGTAACATCAAGTGACTCCAGAGAATTCTAACAGGGAATTCTGGAAATCCTAAAATTTGGTAGAACAGAAAGCAGTGCCAAATAGAGATAGCATCCGACTATTGAAATAATAGCTAGCATTGTTCTTGATATATTATAATCGATTTCACTTTATTCCTCGATTCCAGTGTTCCGTTAGAATGCCTCAGTTTTCGTTGGCATGAATCTCGGGTATGGTTTTGGCCACTAGTTACCTCGTCGTGAGGAGTGACTTGCCGGAAAGATTCTCATGATTTCAACGGAAACGGATCAGCTTTTAGGCTTGACATCCGTGAGCCGTGCCAAGACGATAAAGGCTTAGTTAACTAATTCATACTTCTTGAAGTTATGCTCGTTTCGAAAAGCTAAAAGGAGCCACTGCGTTATGAAGACAGATAAAATGATGTCGACTGGTGAAGAAAGAATCATATAAAGAGACCCTAATATAAATCGTTATGATATTATTATGATGTATTATAGTGATAAAGTTTGATTAAAGAAAATTAAGTCAATTCAAGCTATATTTTTAATTCGTAAATGCTGAAATTGCTTTTGAAAGTCAATTGATATTACTGGCATGCATGAGATCGAGATAGACTTGAAGAGTCATCTCAATATCTCTGAGATGTCGCAACTAATACTATAGTAGGTTTTACGACCCTCATTCGGCTTGGAGACGACGAAATATAGAAAGCTCTCCTACACTTGGTATTGGGATTATCAACATCCCTTTTCCGCTTAGGTAATTTCTTGGTAGTAGCTGTTCCAGGGTTGGGCATAGTTTTCGAAACAATAGTGTTGGGTATCGGGCGGTGAACGCACCCAAATCAACGCAACGTCAGCCTCCGATGCAATTGTATGCAATGCATCGCCCCAAACTCTCGACTTCACTATTAGCTTCAAATCGAGGCTACGATTTCATAACAGCATCCCCTAGCGACCTCTCTTTCTAGGCCCTCCTGACGCTCTTGACCGACCTTCGGAAACCAATTCTCGTCATGGGACTCCGCAATCCAAGATGGAAATGCTTGATGATATTGCATCTGGGATGTATCAACCTTTGAACGTGTGGTGGATTCAGTTTTCATTAAATTCACGCTCGAGGCCAGATTGGCGTTCAGGACGAACTCGAATCTTTCGATCAATCCAATATCCGGGACGAAACCCTCCAATCTCAGAGGAAGAAGGCAGCCGATTACGTACCGGATATAGCGAACTAATGAAGTTAAGACAAATTGACAAGCCGCCAAGGTCCCATGCTAATGTGGAGAATGCTGTTAAAAATCAAGCTTGGATATTTATTATTACGACTAATCCACACTCGCCTCGATGGCGAAAGACTAAACCCTTTGTGGTGACTAGCGTCAAATCTGAAACGAGGCCCCGTTTCCTTGGCTGCTTTTTTGTGAGCCCCACAACAGCGACCTTTAGCAGGCAAAACCATCTGCGGGCCAAATATCAGGGCTAGATTGCTCAAGCAAGAATAATCACTATGCGTTGGTGTGCTTCTTATTTGCGATTTTTATAGTTGGAAAATTCTCGAAAGACGCTAAAAGAGGTCTCCACCTGCAAGCCAAATTCACGCCTTCAGGAACCAATGGCTACCCCGCTTTGATATTTCCGTTCCCGTGGCACCTGGCCCTGCCCTTGCACATACTGTTCGAACAACTGTTTCGGACTTGCGTGTGGGTGCATATTTTTTTTTTTTTTTTTAACTCAACTCCCGTTTGTCGCTTGAGCCGAGGGGGAACTCTCGTGCCAGCGGCGGGCTTTTCAGCACTTTCTCTCTCGATTTTGCCTCTTCTTCGAACGGATCATATTGCCTCACGATAGTTATCGGGCTTTCGGATACTCTTTCTCGGCTGTTTGTCTGCCCCGGTGGGAACCTGCAGTGGTGTCATTCAACAGACCTGGGCGCTGCTAAGAAGACCATCTCGGGGGAAGAATCGGCGGCGCTTGCGTTAGTGGAAAAGAGAGTCAATCGTGCGAGCTGCGCTGCAAGCCTGACGCCTCTGCTGCTAATCACTTATGCTCACGCTACTTCCACCCTCCGAACGCTGAACTGATACACGCACACCACTCTCGCGGACTGCCACAGCCGTTTCGCTGTAACTTTGAAATAATCTAGTTGGCTCTCATCATATCAACCATACGAGTCGGACATTTTTTTGCGCTCACTTGGGATTGAGACAAAACGGAACGAGCCAAGAAGAACTTCGATCGCTTGGTAACTAACGCCAGCTTTAGGGTCAACAAGGGACTCTCTCTCCGTTAGGAGAGATAAGAGCAGAAAGAAGAGATCCCTGGCCGGGATTGTGAGTGAATACGCCCTTCATGTCGCCAGCACAGTTGATGCCAGGTATGTTTACACTTAGCCCTGTTTTTCCATTGTTTAAACGGTGCCCCTCGTCAAAGGAAGGGAAGAGAGAAAAAAAAAAAAAAAGGTGCCGTGAACGCTGCAGCAGTAGTGTCAAACTGCCCTTTCTTTCCTATATACCCATCACCTGAGAGTTGGTTATAGGTCATTAATGCCTGTGTCTACGTTACAACCATATCTCTCTTTGACAGCGAGATATTCCGGACGTTCCCTTCCCTTCTTCGCTCCTTTTTTGCCTCCCTTTCGAGTTCCCTCGCTTGCACCGCTTCTTCTGCCGTTTCAGATCTGCTGCTCTCCTGCTTGTTGCTTGGGGTCCCACCTATCACGACAGCTTCTCACGACTCCTCCAAACGAACTCTATCCACACACACCTTGAAGACTTTGTCTTCTTCCTCTTACTCTTTGCTCTCCGGGCGAAGGAGACTAGTGGAAGGGTGAGAGACATAAAGTCTACCCGAGTGAGATAGAGACCTACTACTATCTTATCTTCACCTTAAGCTCCTGCGCCGAGAAAGGATCCCCCCTCAAAGAAAAAATAAAGGATTCTGCAGAAAACCTCTCTCGCTGTTGCTCCTCCTCCCGGGTCGGGTTAAGTTTTCACGAACAAGGCAACATTTGGCTCATCTGTAGTATTTTCCGGGGGGGTACATGTATTGTGGCTCAACTTGTTCCCTACACGTTGCTTCTCCCGTTCTCTCCTAAAAGCCGACCGGACATTTTGACCCTATAGTTAGAGGGATATTCCGTCGAGAAACAACGGAGCAGTTGCTTTGTCAGTAGCTTGGCGGCACTGACCTTTACCTACCTCCCACTAGCTCCCAAATCGAAGGAGGTCAACGGTAAACCCCATTTTAGCACCTCGATAACGACTGTCTCGAAACACTCCTTCGATACACGATAGAATACCTTCAGGCACGTTTCGTGGGACCTTGTGCTACAGTCTCGAACCTTTGGCCGATTTCTATTTGGCAATTTCCTTTTGCATCGTTGTCCAACAGAACATCGAACAATTCGACAACCAGAACGAATTGGTCTTTCTCCTTCTCGGCGACCTCTTTGATTCAAAATACATGGCCCCGGAAGTCTCCGAATCTGTTCAAGTTTCCCGTTATAGACGTCTTGCGAGTCTTTGTATCACTAAACCTCGCATTGAACTATCCCGTTTCTCGTATTGATCGGGATATCGTCCCCTTAACGAAATTCTCGGCATTGATCAAACCCGGTTGTCTCTCTGTGGCGTTCAATACATCGGCATAGACCGCTTGGAGGAGATTGAAAAAAAAAATTAAACATACGATTGTGTTTCACAGCAGGAGGTTCTTTTCTGTTATGAGTAGGCGGTCTCTCACGACCGAGGTGGAATGAGAGAGTTGTACTCGGCGAACCATGCGGGAGAAGGACAAGAACAAGGACGGTGTCAATCGTTCCAAGAGTAAACGTAAAGCGCTGGAGGGATTGGAAAGCTTTCGAAAAACCAACGTGGATGTGATTGAGCGCTCAATCACGCCTAGTGACCTTTACAATAACGGCGGCGTCTTAGCAGGATCTGGAACGGCGGGAGGGCTGGCGGGAGCAACTAACAGGAACAGCCGGCCGTCGTCGCCTGTCGCCTCGTCATTACTGAAGAAGAGAACTTCGTTTCCGGTTGCCGGATCGTTCGCTAACATTTTGAATTTCTCACCGCATAGAAGGAGACCAAGCTTGCAGACTCGGAGCAGCCATCACTCATCAAAATCTAACCCAGGACCGACGTCGGCTGGCCCACCGGCCTCAACGTACCCTCACGCGCCCGCGGCACCTTCCTACTCACATAGTACGATCAGTAGTAGCAGGTCCAGAAGCGGTAGCGCCCACTCCCCGAGCATCAGCTCGTTACAGAACACTCCAATACAGACCCCAACGACATCAACCCACATCAGCTCGAAAACTCTAGCGTCCGAATCGACCACCACTCTATCTTCTACAAATTCGTCATCCCTGTCTTCCATGAACCCTTCGTATGATGGAAACCGGGCTCCCGGTGCCTCTGGTGGCGGCGGCGAAAGTCCAACCGTGCCTGGATACGGAGGTCTCGAGTCACCATTGTCTACTAGAAGCGAGGGAAATAAATTCAGATCCTCGAGGCTGGGTGGAGGATATGGAACTACCCGATATGAAGAGAACTGGGATAGCGACCAAGACATGGACGTTGAGGAAGAAGATGAAGATGATGAGGAAGAGGACGAACGGACAGGGACCAGGGCTATTCCTGCTTCTAGAAGAATTATGAGCCCCCAGACATCGATCCGAGAGGACCTTGGTGGAAGCAGTAACGGCGGAGGCATGGGTTCTGCGAGCGAAGCGGGAAGGTATAACACGTTTCGCCGGGGTCTCGGTATCACAGAGCCGGACCTCAAATTGAAAAGCCAGACCAACTCTAATGATTCTTCGAGAGCTGGTATCAGCCCAATAGCTTTCGATGCGCCTAGTGAAATGCGGAACAGCAAGAGCGTCGGAATCGTCACACCTGTCATGGGACCAGCCAGAGTTGTCAATTCGAAAAAGATTGTGGAAGGGAGTTTGGACCTCCTGCATACCCATCCTTCGATATCCGAAACCACGATTACGAGGACGGAAGGAGACGATATCTCACGCCCAGGATCCACATCGCCGCATCCTGACCTGCACTCCAAAACACCTTCGTCTTCCAGGTCCGCCCGCGATGATGCTACATCTTCGATATCATCGACTTCTGCCTCTTTGAGGGCCGCCTCCCTGAACCAGGTCGTAGCGTTGAAGCGACAGCGAGAATTGGCCGGAGAGGACGCTCCACCAAAATCATCCTCTTCGAATTCGTCGTCCGAAGCCCTCTCCACCATCTCGTATGGCAAGAGTAGCAAAAACAATCGGAACCACCACGCCAATAATAAAATGACCCTGACGTCCTCTCGAGATGCAAGCATAGCAGGGCGTAGACACCCGCCGTCCTTGGAGTTGCCGCTCCCGGACCCGCTAGCCCCGAGAGTGGAACCTGCACCGGCGAGCGGGATGTATTGGTACAAGTCCTTCTCCCACGGTATTCCTTCTGTCGCACTTCGGGCGCATACGTGCACGCTAATCGGCAGCTCGATATACGTCTTTGGCGGTTGCGACTCCAAAACCTGTTTCAACGAGTTGCATGTTTTTGACGCCGACTCCATGTACTGGTCCAAACCCGAAGTGTCGGGCGATATACCACCGCCGCTCAGGGCCATGACGACAACGGCTGTTAACAAGAAGCTCATAATATTTGGAGGCGGTGACGGCCCGACCTATTATAACGACGTTTACATTCTCGACACGGTGACGCATCGGTACACGAAACCTAAAATCTCTGGACAAGTGCCGAGCAAACGACGCGCTCACACAGCTTGCTTATACAAGAATGGACTCTACGTGTTTGGAGGCGGCGATGGTGTCAGGGCGCTCAATGACGTTTGGAGGTTGGATGTGAGCGATCTCAACAAAATGAGTTGGAAGCAAATATCCTCCGCGAGTGGTAATACGACTATAGGTGGTTCTTCAGCATCTACTCGAAACGGGAAAAATCCCAATGCATCCCAGACGAGCTTGGTATCCGGCAACGGAGGTAAGTTTTATTCGTCAGAAATTGGGGAGAACATGGCTAACGATCAAAAAAGGGACTCATACTCCAACCTCAAGCAAATCTTCTAACACTGTGGGACTTAAGCTGAAGCCTACTGCTAGAGGATACCATACCGCCAACATGGTCCAAAACAAGATTATTATCTTTGGTGGATCTGACGGTGTCGACTGTTTCAAAGACGTTTGGGTGTTTGATGTAGATACGTCTACTTGGAAATGCGTGGATATCAAACTCAGCTACCCCCGCTTGAGCCACACCGCAACTCTGATCGGCAGCTACCTCTTTGTCGTAGGAGGACACGACGGAGTGGAATACAGCAATGAGGTCTTATTACTGAATTTAGGTATACATTATCCTTTCAACACATAGGGCGGGAATAGCAGCTAATTTTGACCCCGATAGTTACGATGCAATGGGATAAGCGACGGGTATATGGTCTACCGCCTTCCGGACGGGGTTATCACGGAGCTGCTCTCCACGACAGTCGACTATTCGTCATTGGTGGCTTCGACGGACACTCGGTATTCAACGAAACGTACATTCTCGAGCTAGCAATCAGCAGCTATTATTCGCAGATATCTCATTTCAATATTGAAGTTTGATGTACAGCAAATCCCTCCGGGTGCACAGCCACCCTTTAATTTTAATATCGACACTCTCTGTGATTTCCCCTTTTATCTTTCTGCACGAGTTCTGGCAAGTGGTTTCCTCTATGCAGCGATAACGGTTTACGAATCTGAATGTTGGAGTGTCCCCTTTTTCAATATCTCTTCCCTCCCTCGTAGTATCGATCGTATATAACGGCCGTGGATGAGTGGCTTTTTCCTTTCATCTTCTTTTCTCATATCCCTTTCTTTTGTGTAACCACGACCTAGAAAAAGTCTTGGATGTTTGATGTCTTTGTTCCCTTGTCTATGTTTGCAGATTTTTTTATCGGGTGAGCAAGAAACGGCCTTTTCTGAATATCCTTTTTTTGGCTTTTACTTTCGGTTCGGATTGTAGAATATTCTCAAAAATAACGTTAATATTTAAAATTTCATTCTTACACTGATTTTAATGATGCTAAAGATAGTTTCAACGATGACGAAACATCATACAGAAATCCAAAAACAATATACTAGATGCCCCAAAATAGCAATACTTAGAAAAAAAATCATTAAGGGAGAGGAATACTCTACCCTCTTTATCATCCTTCCACGGTTTTACATCGCGGTATATCAGTTGATAAAACACACCGACCCCGAGTTGACTCGTTATCACGATATCGCGACCGCTGTGTGATGTGATTGTTTGCAAACTTGTTTGTTTCAGTAGGACTTTGAAGTTTGAGAGAACGTGCTGGAGGCTGCCGTCTGGTAATACCGTTAGTAGAGTTTCCGTGGTTGTTTCGGTGATGTTTGAGAGGAGAACTGCCTCGGATGATGGGTCGAATATGGCGTATAGATCCTCGCCGAGGGTATTGGTGCCGCCGAAGAGTTGGAAGATGCGGGGGGTGTTTGCGGGGAGGTTGGAGGGGAGGGTATCTTCTATGGGTATGTCTTGGAGGTTGAATGATGGTTGGAGGGCGCGGTGGTCGATGACCGTGATGGAAGTTGGGATGGAGGGGGGTAGTTGTAGTGACCGGTGGGTAAGGGTTACTGTTTTCGCGACGGGTTCGGTGTCAGTGGGGTTTTTGTAGACGACAATGGTGGAGTATTGGTCGCCGGTGGACCAGGGGTGGACTCTCACTCTGGTGCTTTCTTCTGAGGTTGACGGGGAGGGCGTGGTGGCAGTGGATTGGCTTGCCAGCCAGGAGATTATAAAGTATTTGAAGAACATAGTAATCTAAATTGGGTCATATAAGCTGTAGTGCGATATGGTATAGGTGTAGCTATTGCGGGAGGTTTAAAATTCATATAAATATCTGAATCTACTAGAGATGGGAGACATGAATCCAAGGAATCGCTTACATATTCGAAGGAAAAGAAGTGGGAAGGCCACTTTATGTCCTCTCCATAGAAAGAGAAAACGTTGCATACTCTCAATCTCTCAAATAATGCATCTCTAATGTCCGTTTTTGTGCTTAATCAGATTTGATATCCTGGAGTCCTCGTGGCGGAGACATCCCCATTAAATTGTGTTGGTTTTCAAAATGCAACAAAGTCACACGTATGGGTAATGTAATAGAGTCGTCGGTTATCCTCGAATGAATTAATGGATATTAACAATATTGCTACTAAGATATCCATTCCTACCTTATTATTCAAATGGATCATAAACCGATCCTTCTTATAAATCTATAATATACACCTATAACCGCTTTCTATCTCAAAAAAAAAAACTGCTTAAAATCGTCTAAAGTTAACTATATCAAGCAGCAACTTCAGTAACAGCTCCAACCCCAGCACTAGTCGGCCGCCTCATACTCCCCGCCCCTCCCAACCGTCCCCCAATGCCCCCCTCATCAACCTTCACAACCTTCTCCTCAACCTCACTCACCACCAAACATCCCACACTCGCACTCCTATAATCCGTCTCACACGTAACCGTATAATTATCCTCCCCCTCATCCCCAACACTAACAGAGGTATCAACGGGAACATACGGCAACGCCCGGACTTCAATACCAGGCAGTAGCAAAAAACCTGGCTTCAACGCTACAAGAAGTAACCCGAATTCCACCTCCTCTTCCTGATCATCATCATTGCAACCTTCAGGGGGGAAAGAATACTCAAACACACCCCTCCTCCGTCCGTTTATCAACCACTCCTCATTCTTCCCCTCTTTTTTACTACTAATCCCCTCAGATTGTGAATGTGAGGTATGAATCTCATAGTAAAACCGCAGCGTAGAGGGTACGTTCTTATTCCGCCGTTCCTGATCTTTGCCTAAATCCCAACACCTGCTGATCCCGATCTTTAACGTGGTGTGAATCACCTCGCCGACTCTGACCATTTTAGGGCCTCGGTTGCCTCTATCGGGGATACCAACCAGCTCCAACCTCGCGGTAGCAAGACACTGCAACACGGGAATCTCAACGGGTATCACTATCGTCCGCATGATATCGTGTAAATGTGTCGCTAGCTCCGCCTTCTCTTTCACCTCCTCGTCATCTTCTTTATGTGGCTTCTTGCCGAAACTGTGGATTGAATTTAACAAGGGAACTCGCTTTCTACCGCTCCACATGTTGAAAAACTCCTCCACGCATTTCGCCACATTTTCTTTTTCACCGATTATTTTGCAGTTCACGCCTAGATAGGCGTCGGCCCATGTTTCGGACGAGTAAGCAGGGAGCTTGACCGCATTGAGTAATACTGCTCGTTCGATATCCTTTTTACTCAACGAGTCTACTATCGCTGTGAGCGTGGGCATGAACAGACGTTGATATCTGCCATAACCTGCTGATGAAATGTGGTGTATAAACGCTGTCTTCACAGCCGCGGATATTTCTGCACATACACTATGTTAGCTCCTATACGCCATTATCTATATTTAGATAAGGTGAGCTTACCATCACCTACACCCCTCCACAGAACCTTCAAGTATAAACTATCACCCGAAAACTCTTCCTGCCCTGCAATCCTGGTAGTTTTAAAGGTAAAACTCGAAGGCTGTTTGCTATACACCACCGTTCCGTCATTCGGGTCGGAACACCCCACTCCCGTTGAAGTCTTGAATGCTTTGCTCCCCTCTAACCCCGTTTTGATAATGCGCAGGGGTAGGTGGTTGACGGTGGATACCTGGAATTTACTGAACAATGCGCCCCGGGTAAAGGTGTCTTGCACGTTGACGCTCAACGGGAGGGCTACAGGAACGGATGGGGTGGCGATGTACTTGTAATCGTACCTGCCGGTGACGAGATGAGCTTCCAGGCGGACCTACAAAATATTAGCAAGATTTAAATAATAATGAGTCTTAGCAAAATCCAAATAAAATTATACTGAACGTACCGAGAGTTCGTTGAGATCACCGTCACTCTTGTAGGGTATCCGCAACATGACATGTCTGAGCTTGTTGTCATCACTCTTACTCCCCAATTTAATCAACGTGTTCTCATCAAGTTCGAGCGTAGCATCTTCCAACGTCGCCTTCTCGTCCGCGCCGTTCACGATTTGCATATCGCTGACGAGAAGTCTCAACCCCGCCGTCAAGCTTTTAATTTTCATGTCGACTCTTTCCACGATTGTATTCCCCGCGTTGATTTCCACGTCAACCGTGCGTAGTTTATCGAGTTGAATAAGCTTGGGCGAGTTTAACGAAATGTGGAAGGTATCCGGCGCTTGGAATAGTATGACTTTTGGAACGTCCACCCTTCTCTGCGGTGGTGGCGGGGTAACGCCGTCCACGCTCTGCGGCGGGTCTGGTTTGAATTTATGCCTGAACGTGACGTTATTGACCGTCACAGCCATGGAGAGAATCTCATAAACACCAGCGTAGAAAGTATCGGCGATAAAGACGATTTTGTTCCTTCCTCGTTTGATAGCGGAGTCTTCTGTGATGACGAGTTCCATGTCCCTCGCGATACCAGCTATCCCCTTGACCCTCTCATCAACGATTGAGATACTCATACTGCCGTTCTTGATCTTGACGCCGTGCGCTAGTAACCATCTGCAATGCACAATCACAGACCACCTGAACCCGCCCTTTCCAGCTTCCTCCCCTTCGAAATGCGGGCAGGTTTCGACGTCTATATCCGTGAAAAACTCGTCAAAGCGTAAATCTGTCGCCGAGACAACCGAACTAGCTTCATCCATCCCAGGGATCATACTGAACCCTTCATCTCCATCAATCCTAATTACCCCGTTCAAGAACACCATGCTGGTCCTCTGCGTCCTCCACCTTCGCTTCTCCTGCTCCGCCCGCTTCTTCAACAATACCAATATCACCTTCCCAAACTCCTCATCCCGCCCCATCTTCTTAAGGCAGTCAGCGTACATCATTAACAAGTTCTCCTCCACCACCGCCCATCGTTGTAACGTATACGAAGGCGCTAGTTTGGAGAAGTAGTTCGCTGCCGCAGCATAATCTTTACGGTAATACTTGATGCACGCGATTTCGGCGAGGGTACGTTCGGTACTCTTGACGCGCTTGGCGAGAGAGAAGAGCTTCACGACGGTTTCGGTCATACGCTCATAAACGGAGAGGAAGCCCGTGTCGCTCAGTAATGCGTGGCGGAGCATACCCGCTCGGATACCCCATAACCACGCCCAGTCGTCCTTTTCCAAAATTTCTTCGGATCGATTGGTGGAGGCGAGACTTTGGGTGTCGGCTGTGTCGGTGAGGGAGACTTCCGTCAGGCCGTTCAGGTCGGGTGGTGCGCTGGCTTCGTGTTTCGGAGCTGGGTGTAGTTTTTCTTGCGAGCTACGCCAGCGGGTTCCTGCGACTTCGACGACGACACCGCGGGCTAACATTAGGATTTCGGCTCGGAAGAATGCGAGCTCTTGAGTTGCTGTTAACCCTTCGGATACCGTTGGGCCTTTCTTCTCGTCAGTTTCGGTGGAATATAAAGTTGTGGATCGCTGCGGGATGGCGTCTGGTGGCATATCCTTATTTTCGATTTTGGTACCAGCGACGAATGCCTGTGTGATACTAGGCGTAGGAGGCGGACTTTTAGCTTCCAATAACAATAAATCTTTCCAATCGAGATGCGGCACGCTTGTGTGGTCCGTAGCATCGATCAATTGCATCACTCCGTTTACAACAAACGAGGCGATATAATTATCAATAAACGCTTTCGCAGCTGGGAAGGTGAGGTCAAATTTATCCTCGTCCGTTTTCTCCCCGGCGGCATCCGTATTTGCTGTTGGCTCTGTGGGAGTGGTCGATTCGCTGCTTCCCTCCGACTTTTTGATCTGTTCCAGGTCTGCCTGCATGCTTTCCCAACCACGATAGAGTTCAGCTCGTAATACAGCGGATCCCGTACGTAGAAAGTCAATACCCTTCTTGACGACTTCGGTGAGATACCCTGCTTCTCCTTCCCGCGGGATCGCCTCTTCTGCAGCATCATTCCCAGCTGCACTAGTGGGGTCATAGAAGGAGTATGATGAATCTGCGGTGGCGGGATGGGCAATTGAATTTTGTAGGGGTACCGTCGCAGCTAATCGTAAGAGCAAAGAAGCCTGTCGTGCGAAACAATAGGATAAAAAGTCAAACACGGAAATGTTGTTTGATAGGATTAACTCTCTGTAGGGTTTCCTGGAGGAGGAGAGTATGGACTCGTTGAATTCTTCTCTCTCGCTTGGGGATTCGCCGAGTTCGCCGGGTGGAGGGGTACCGGGTGTACCGGGCACAGTGAGAGAGGATGATGATTTCGATCTCAGTCGTTTCGCCTGATGTTCATTCCATCTTCTTCCTTCCTCGACCAGTGTTTTGACAATCTCGGCGCTCCACCCGAGGAAAGTCTTGCCCCCTTCTCTGTCCACCTCTTCACCAACGATAATGCCTTCGCCTGCAACAGCGAGTTCTTGGTATATCGCCCAAGCGTCTTTGATCAGTCCTACGCTCTCAAAAGCCCCAGCTAGACCTTCCTTCAGCACGAAAAACGTGCAAAAGTTCCAACCGGGGAGATGCTGTTGGTTGCTTCTCGCTAATATATCGTCCTCGTATTGTTGCACTCTCAAATCAAAGCTGGTGAGGATGGAAGATTTCATGTGCGAGATCAAAAGAGCGTAGTCCGCTTCCTTCTCGGCGGGTGTAGGTAGTGGGATTACAGGTGCAGGTGCTCCTGGAGGTGGTGAAGGTTGAGGGTGAGAGAGACGGATTTGAACGATACGCGGTGGGGTTTTCTTGGAGGTGGAACCAAAGTCGCTCCTCAGCTTTTCCAAGATGGTGGTACTGGACTTGAACTGGAAGCGAGATTTACTCTCCTGGTTTGAGGAATTGGAGTTGAGAGAAGATGAGGATTGCCCGTTGGGACGTGGCTGGGCGGCAGCGGGGGTACCGGGCAGTACGACGTGAACGATCATCCATTCGAAAGAATCGTGGTGGTCGGGTTTAGAAGCACTGGAACTTGAGCTGGATGTGGAGGTAGAAGGGAGAGTGCAGTGTGCAGTGATCCATTCTTTCAGGTCTTTCTTAGCGGTGTTTTTATAGTAATCGTTGTCGTCGCATCGTAAAAAGTAGATTTTGAGGTAGGATGTCTGACGCAGGCCAGGGATTTGGTGCCGACGCTCCCTATGAATGTCTCCAAGGGTTGTTCTTCGAAGGTAAGTGTTCAGATTCGGGGTGGACGACCGCCGACGTCCGATGGAGCCTCCAGTGATTTTGGGAGGGGAAGTGGGTGGTAAAGGGGGCACGACATCTTCGGTGCTCGAGTTTCGAGAGGTGGGTTTGGAGCCACCGTTTGCGAGGGAGAGAGAGGTATGTCTGGCAGCTGCTATTGATGAGGAGGTGGTATCTTCTGGAGTAGTGGAGGGGATCGCGGATATAAAGTCGACGTATAACGAATTGATGGAGCGGAGTGGTCTGGAGGGGGACTTCCAGTACAGGTTGCGGAGAGGGAGCCGTGCCTGGATGTCCGGCGAGAAGAGTGGGTAGACGGAGGACGGGTCCCAGTAGGTGACGGTGACCTTGGACGTCGAGTTATCCAAGGCGACCCTGCTGGGTAGTCCATCCATCTTGTTATTATATATTATACACGCGATGAAGGTGAAGCTGATGAAGCTGGTGATGCTTCGAGCTGCTCGCATGAGCTTAGCTTCCCTCGAAAGGACAAGGGTGTCGTTGATGCTCGGCTGTAACAGTCGGACACGATCGGACACGATCGGATATATACCGATCACGCAATCTCAAATCAACCTCTTCTCAACACATCATTGGACGATCCATCTGCAGCTTCATACACTCCCATTATACACATATATCTGCTACCAAGAAGTCTCCGTCAGAATGGCCGGCCGTCTGCAAACCTCTCTCGATCGTGTGAAAGATCTCGCGAAAGAAATCATGTTTCGAGTAAGTTTCATCTCCATCTTCATACGGATACACATAGATATGAGTTCTAATATAAAATGATGGTTGAATAGTTACCAGCACCCCATCATCACCTGCCGCACAACCTCCACCTCCTCACCTCCTCCCACCGCCCGGACCTCCATCTCTCCCAGGAAGAGCTCGTCGAAATAAGAGCCTCCCAACGTACCTTCGAAGGCGCCTACTTCCGCACCTCCATCTCCCTCTTCACCTTCTCCCTTGTTATTCTCAAAATTTTCACCGTCGAGTTCTACCCCATCGGCGCCCTCTTCGCCAGTTATGGCGCCGTCGTGATGGCCATCTCCGCCTACAGGCGCAGTCAAAGCAACCGTCAGTTCTATATCGTCGAGAATAAAGAGGAGAACGACCTGCCTGAGCATCAGCGGACGGGAAAGCGTGTGTTCAGAACCAGTGGGAATACGGTCATCGTTTGCGCCTTGACCTCCGTCCTCGCCTATACCGCTCTAATAGTACTCGTCCTGAAACTCAGCGTGGAACCGAAACCCATAAATATTCCTAGCAAGGAACAGGAGAACCTCAGCAATACCATTCTCGGAATCGTACAAAAATGATATATCTCTAATTTTTATTCATCGGCGCTTATTGTCCTTCGCTTAACGATTTTACGAGTATCATTTTTACCTAGCATACATTCTTTACATTTCAGCCATGCATTAATTTTCGAATATTGTTGAGATATCACGGGCGCATATCTGGAGCTTCTATTTCGAGCGATCATACTAACAAGGATTATATCCTATCCAAACAAATCTAATATTTTCTGCTACCTATCGACAAGGACATAAATAAACATGTCAACCCTACAAATCCGTTCCAACGTCCCCTTAAAACACCGCTCTTCCATGCGTCTTGGCGGGTACGCCTCCCATTCCACCGACATCCACACCCCCCAAGATATCCCCCCGGCAATCTCATACGCCTCTCAACATAAGCTCCCCATCCTCGCAATCGGACACGGCACAAATATCATCTGGCGCGACTCCGGCTTTACCGGCCTCCTCCTCGTCAATAAAATACTACACTACGAAGAAGAACCCATCGACGATGACACGGTACACATGCACATCGGCGCGGGGGAAGTCTGGGATACAGTTGTCTCCCGCGCTGTTTCGTCAGGGCTAGCGGGAATAGAAACGTTAAGCTTGATACCCGGCACCGCGGGCGCAACACCGGTGCAAAATGTGGGAGCGTATGGGCAGGAAATATCAGATGTATTGGTTCATCTCGAAGCGTATGATTGCAGTATTGCAAAGTTTGTGACAATTTCTGGGGAAGATTGCGGGTTCGGGTACCGTACCAGCAGGTTCAAGACTTTTGACAAAGGGAGGTTCATCATAACGAGATTAATGCTGAGGTTGAGAAGGGGCAAGATGGATGGTCCGTTTTATCCCGCTCTGAAACTACATCTCGACGATAATAACGTGGAACCGACGCTGCGGAATGTGAGAGGTGCGGTTATCGCGATCCGCAAACAAAAGTTACCAGATCCAGCGGTATATCCAAACTGCGGATCATTCTTCGCCAATCCTGTCGTCGATAAAGTGGTATATGAGGAGTTGAAGGGGAGGTATGGGTCCGTACCTTCCTGGCCTACGAATAACGACAAGATGAAAATACCAGCGGCATGGCTGATCGAACGGGTTGGGTATAAAGGTTTTAGAGACGATACCGGAATGGGGACTTGGATGAGGCAGCCGTTGGTGGTGGTGAATTATGATGCTGTGAGGACGGAGCAGGTGGTCAAGTTTACGGATAGGATTAAAGTGAAGGTGAAGGATGAATTTGGGGTTTTATTGGAAAGGGAGCCGGAGTTACTTCCTTGATTATATTCATACACAACTTTCTCGATATAATATCATTTCGGATCTATAATTGAAATTTTCAATCTCGACATATGTATGAGTGTTATACGAGAGACTTAATGATATTTACACCACCCACATTGAAAATGCATGAAGAACTACCTTCAATACAACCCGAGATTAGATATTGCAACGCAAGGGCAAGTCTCCAATTGGCCAACGGGGTTAGTCTCTATAACCCGTACCTGCGAGGGGGTCTACCGATCCACCTCCTTAGACTGTCATAGATTCAGGTGGCAGGATGACTGTATATTAGATTGTGTTGTTTGGTGCAATTATTTTGTCCCCCGGGTGTCTATTACCTTTCGCTTCGAATCCCCAGCCTTCAGATTAGTACCGGTGATATCAAGGCAGATCAAATTAAATCTTGGAGAATTAATGGAATTGGATCAAGTCCGGATCTGTGTAACTGGTTGACTTGGTATGGATCATGACGGAATATCCCTTTTTTTAAACACCAGCCCAGAAATTTCACATCTGAAGGCTTCCATTTATCTATATATCCAGTGTCTCAATCCAACTATCTAAAACATATCTAAACTTATACAGAAATATACAATGAAATTGGAGGTATTAACCCGCCTCACAGACGCGCTGGACGCCAAAATCGCCAACCTCCAGCCCCCACCCCAGTCACACGACCTCCCCAATAGCAATAATACTAAAGGCATTTGCAACTACCGCATCCACGGCGGCTACAAGCTCTCCGGCACGATAACCCTCAACGCCTCCAAAAACGCCGCCGTAGCCCTCCTCTCCGCCAGCCTCCTCAACCACGGCGCCACAACCTTCCCAAACTTCCCCCGCATCGAAGAAGTCTACCGCATCCTCGAAGTCCTCACCAGCATCGGCGTGACCACAAAATGGACCGAAAAAAACACCCTCGAAATCCACCGCCCTAAAATCTTGTCTCTCTCAAACCTCAATGAAACCGCAGCGTGCAAGACCCGCTCTATATTAATGCTCATAGGCGCATTAATCCACGAGTATGATGAATTTGAGATACCCTCCCCCGGCGGCTGCGAGTTAGGCGAACGTAGTATATCACCACACATCCACACCTTCCAAGAATTCGGTGTATCAATCCACCCGCAAGACAACAACAAAAGATACAAAATCTCCACCTTAAATAAAAGAGCACCCGGTGAGATTACACTCTACGAGTCCGGTAACACCGTCACCAATAACGCCATCCTCGTTGCAGCCTGTATGAAGGACGAGGAAACATACATCCAAGCCGCCAGCGCGGATTACATGGTTCAGGACCTATGTTATTTCCTAAAATCACTCGGTGTTCAAATCGAGGGTATCGGCACCCCTCTCCTACGCATACGAGGTGTCGGCAAGATTAAACGAAGCGTGAAATATACGCCGACAGAAGACCCCATCGAAGCCATGTTTTTCATATCCGCCGCGGTAACAACAGACTCCGAAATCACCATCTGCCGCGTTCCAGTCCGGTGGATATCTCTAGAACTACTAAAACTCAAGAAAATGGGACTAAAATACACCCTCTCGAAATCGTATAAAGCGTATAACGGCGAAACGGACCTAGCAAATCTCACGATCCACCCACACCAAGGAAATCTACGTGCCTTACCTGATAAAATACATGCAAACCCCTGGCCGGGACTAAACCCTGATAACCTACCGTACTTCCTCCCCATCGCTGCTTGTGCTACCGGGAGAACATTAATCCACGACTGGATGTACGAAAGTCGTGCGGGGTATTACACCCATCTCCGCTCACTAGGAGTGGACGTGGAAACGCTAGATCAACATCGAGTGTACGTTCACGGTCCGAGTAAACTCGTGAGCGGCGGGGAGGTGAGCTGTCCGCCCGCTTTACGACCCGCGAGTTGTTTGTTGGTGGGAATGTTGGGTGCCAGTGGGGGTGTGTCGGTTTTGAAGGGGGTGTATACTGTTAAACGGGGGTATGAGAATTTAGAGGGACGGTTGGGGTCGTTAGGGGCTAGGATTGAGGCGTTTTATGATTGATTATGATATTATTTGTGGGCTATCATAGAAGGGTATTGGGTATTATTGTTGTTTTTTGGAAATATCATTTTGCATAATTCCGAGCTTGGATCCGGGTGATCTGGGCAACAGCGATCATGATTAGATGAAATAAAACTAGTTCGGGGAATTCAAGATGCAGTTCATAATAACTTGGATGGTATAGTCCTCGTGAGGACGAGGCACAATCTATTGTGGAGCATAAGTGGAAATCGCCAGTTCATACGGCAACCAAGCTTTTCACAACAGCTGGGCAGTGGTGAATACAAACAACAGTATAATGATAACTATTATTCCAGAAGCAGTTGCAAGGCTGTCCGCCTCAAAGCTGTATTGTTATCTATTTTTGCCGATGAAGCGTGTCCGCCGCCAGGGTGGAAACCAACATTAAACCCCAATGTTGGATGAATGACAGTCTCGTTGCGAGAACACGGAAGTTCGAAGGTAAGCTAGGCTTCTAAGAACTTCTACGCCAGTTTTTCGAAAACAATATCTATATATAATAGAAACCAAACATAATTCATTATCAGGTCAGTTATCTCTAAATAGCCATATTTGTCAAAGTATGATGAAGCGTCTATTGACTTTATTTTTCACTGACTTGTCCAACAATTGGAATATTATTTCGTATCCATTTCTCGAATCTCATAGATGTAATGAGTCCTGTTGGTACCTTCAAAATGCCTGCATCGTCAATGCATGGAACAACTCGTTAATTGTGGTGAGGTTTATGACATCTAAGGCACGGAACAACGTGTGGATATTCCAGGGCATGCAAATAACCGATTGGAAATATTTTGTCAATTGTTTGAAGTAATTGGCGAAGTTGCAAGGTACCGACAATTCTGGGATCTGTGCATTTTCAGACCATGGAAAAGCCCCAACCAGGGGTAGTTAGCAGTTGGTAAGTCTGCTAATCCAGGCAGTCAGTTGGTTTCGTAACCGAACCATAGCACCATAATTATCAGTTGAAATTTGCCAAAATCACGTCCCAACGACAGAAGACACCAGCGATATATCTGGAAATATGCTCTGATCTTTTAAAAGGCATTAGGCCGGAGTTTAACGATAATATAAATTAAAGGTCAGGACAATAGTTGATAGTTTGGAAATTGTGGCAATATCAACAAAGTAGCTGATAATCCGTTCAAACCTAATAACCTTATTGATTAATTATCGTAAAAACAGGCAATATCGTTCAAGATTGAAAGCGACCATAGATTTAGCACCAAGATGTTGCGAAATCATGCGTCCTGCATCTCTGTGCCTTTGATTACTTGAATCAAAACATGAGACTATTCAGAAGCTGTTTCAAAGCAGTTGATTCATTCATATAATGGTGTGCTGCGATCAGCTCCAGCTGTAGGCGGCACATAGAACCTGCATTGATGCTACAGATCGTGAAACCGGGTCCCGGATAGGTATTTATATATCCCCGCCACAAATCCGTCTCCATAAGACGAGAGCGTCTCCCACTTCTCGCAAGTCCTCAATAATCCTCCTCATATCTGCCAAGTTTGATATACATCCACGACCAATTTTTAACGCTTATTATTTCGCCATGCCGCATAAATCCGTTCTCGTATATATTCTCTCCTCGCTGCTGGTTATGCAGGGTTGGCAGGTATACGCAGCAGGTAACACTTGCTGGGACAATACATGCTATCCAAGTCTTGACACCGACGAAGCTAATGCATTCGTACTATGCGGCATGATAAGCACAACCGATCCCCACAACCCACCGTCATTTAAATTAAAAGGCGTACAAACAACTTGCGCTCCGGACGAGATTGCTGGCGCCTACGTGCTCTTCTACAATGCGTGTGCTTGTCAGACAAGCTCTGACCCAAAAGGGGCAAATGCGCATTATACCTTGCCTCCGAATAAACTCGACGAGAGATACTTGACGCGAACACCGACAGAAACCGTACCACCACCGGACTTTACCATACCGGGAATCAGCGGCCTCGGTCGCCTCAGGGTTAGGTCGGAATCCGTGCCTCCCGTGAGCCTCGATCCTTCCATATCGCGAGAATATGCTATCATAAGCGCCCTCGCAAAGGCTGCCTGTAAGATCTCCCTACTTGACCATATACGCACCATATCAATCGATGTGAATCGTTTGAGTAAAATACACTACTAATGCAAATATCTTGGGAACAGGGGATGCACCTAAAGTTACCACCACAGTGACCTACACTTCAGGTTCAGAAACTTTCACGACCACTGAAACGAACTTTGCAATGTACGCCACAGGCACAGGCGGGGGGCCTACGGCTATACCTACTACCGATCTTTTGAACCAGCCAGCCACACCAGTAATTCCCGTTCCTTCGATGACCACTATGATGACCTTGCTCAGCCCATCCATGGGCATGATGAGCAGCACATTTTCTACTTACAGTATGGCGACTATGACTGATCCTATGGGTATGAGGGGTACTATGATGAGTACGACTTCGGCGGCGACGGAGGCCGCTAGTACAAATACCGGCGCTCCGGTGTTAAAAAGATTTGTGGATAACCTAGTTGGTTGGATTTAGATTTACCTCTTCATTTTTTGTGGTGTTAAGGGCTGGTGACCTACCTATTTGTACTCACATGAAGGATTTTTGTTTTTACTTTGACTACTTCGGTGTTTGGTGTCAAGTCTCTTTTGGTTCTTAGTATCAATATATTCTTTACTTTTATGTTTGTATCTCAGGCGATTTAGATTGCCTCTGAAAGGTGATATCGTGAAATTCTTCAGGTGGTGTCTGAAAGGAGACTAATGTTCGAAGCCGCAGACTGTTGCAATTTCTGCGTTGCGACGCCAAACACTTGGCTGTATCCAGACGATTTCCCAAAACGGAATGTTAACATGTGGAATATGAAATTCGAATGATGCGCATTAGGCAGGCGTCATTTTGCATCTCGAGATTCTTCCAAGGATGCAGGAACGACCCCAATTTCCAGGGATCATAGGCGGCGGGGACTTTTTTTCCTCCTTTTCCCGACTGGCGAGCCCGTCTTGACATCGATCATACTGATATTATTGGAAAATGCGGCTTTTGATCAACTGCCACGAAACACCATCTCGAAAGAAGCAGCTGTGAAGGTTGTCCCTGCCCAGAGCCTCGTATGCGAGTTTAACTACCTTCACGATTGATTCCCTAGGCAGGACACGACAGAAACCAAGAGAGTAGAGAAACTCTGGCATGAATGAAATTTCGAATTTCTTGAATCAGAAGAGGATAGTAAGACAGAACCAAGACCCGCCACCCAGCGCAATCCAGGAATAAAAGATGCCATTCCTTATAACTAGGCTTTGTGACCCACAATCCATCTCGAAGAGCTCTTCTCTTCAAAGTTTAGTTGTTTTTTTTTTTTTTTTTTTGGTTTTTGCTTAGTCTTTACGTAACCGCTACTCGTTGTTTTGAGGCTCCGTAACACCCAACTATATCGACGACGAACCGACCGACGTCAGACCAAGACCGGGGATAACCGACCGTTTGGATCTTGATTCTTCAGAAACTAGGATATCAATTTGGTTACCAGGTTTACTCGAGGGAGAGAAATAACATTTCGAATATACTTCTCGATCGAATTTCCTTTGCAACACAAATGATATAGAAATATATCCATCCGAATCCCAGAGGTGCGGACACTTTACAGCGATCTCGCTCGACAAAATAACTTTGCCGCGTGCGAAAGAAAACTGTCAAAACTCGTCGTCAACATGTCCGGTGCTTCGAGTCCCGGCGGCTTTGAGGCCGCGGATACCCTCAAGCGCTCCAAATCAAGGGTTAAACAAGAAGACCTGCCGAAGAACCTAAGCATGGTGTCAATCATGGGATTGTAAGTGGCCGCTCCGAAAATTCTATCAAGAGTCCAAATCTAACATGGAATATGTGTAGATCGTTTGCCATTATGGGTATGTTAGCTACTCAACACCACATATACTCTACATAGATACACAGACGAGATTTTAGAAACTTGAGATGAGAATGGAAAACTGATCGGTGAATGCTTGTGATAGCTGTCCCGTTCGGTCTTTCGACGACGTTATCGCTTAGTTTGACCAACGGACAAAGTGTGACGGTGTTATGGGGGTGGGTGCTGGTGTCTTTGATATCACTTGGTATCGCGGCTAGTTTGGCTGAGATATGTGCGGTTTATCCTACCGCTGGTGGGGTTTATTACGTACGTAGACACATCATAGCATCTGATCCTATTCGGGATGTATATGACGAAAGCGAAATGGCTAATGGGATTGATAGTGGTCGGCAATGTTGTCTACGCCAAAGTATCGTGCTTTGGCTAGCTGGATTACCGGGTGGTTGACATTAGTTGGAAACTGGACGTTAGTCATTCACCGTTACACAGACATCCTTATTATGGAACGGTATTCTAACGAGACGACAGGGTCACGTTATCGATTTGTTTTTCGACTGGACAATTGTTTCTCTCTGCGATATCCATATTCATCGAAGATTACGTCCCGAATACATGGCAGACTGTCCTGATGTTTTGGGCGGTGATGGCAGTATGCACTGCCGTCAACGCCTTTTTCAGCAAACACCTCAACATGCTAAACACGATTTGTACGTTCCTTATCTTCCTCTATGCCTGACATTCAGATCGACTAACTTGGTGTATGTGAGTTGGTAGGTATGATATGGACCGCAGCATCAGTCCTCATCTTCCTCATCGTCCTCCTCGTCACCGCAAAACAACGTAACACGGCCTCCTACGTCTTCGCACACTACGATGCTACCGCATCGGGATACCCCTCCGGCTGGTCCTTTTTCGTCGGCCTCCTTCAAGCTGCGTACACGTTAACGGGATACGGCATGGTAGCTTCGCTATGTGAGGAGGTTCAGAATCCGCATAGGGAGGTACCAAAAGCGATGGTTTTGAGCGTGTTGATGGCAGGACTGACGGGGATAGTTTATATTATCCCGCTGCTGTTCGTTCTGCCAGAGGTGAAGATTATTTTGAGTGTGGCGAACGGACAACCGATCGGATTGATCTTTACGATGGTGACTGGGAGTAAAGCTGGTGGGATGGGATTGTTGGCTTTGAGTAAGTTTTCACACCATATTCACATAATAGTTGTAATTGATTTCGGATGCTAATGTGAACGCGAATGGTATAGTATTGGTGATTGCATTGTTTGCTGGAACTGGCGCTCTTACAGCTGCTAGTCGATGTACCTTTGCATTCGCACGAGATGGAGCAATACCAGGATCCAGATGGTAAGAAGGACCCCAATATCTTGTTCCATGTGTTGATGCTAACTGATGAGAATATAGGTGGTCTCAATACAATCATCGTCTCAACGTCCCACTCTACGGTCTCCTCCTCTCATCTGCAATCTGCTGTCTCTTGGGATTAATTTACTTTGGCTCCAACGCGGCCTTCCAATCCTTCGTCGGCGTCGCGACAATCTGTCTCTCAACATCTTACGGTTTCCCCATCCTCGTCAACGTCCTCAACAAGCGAAAAGCGGTAGCACGATCAACCTTCTCATTAGGAAAATTTGGGTATTTTATCAATATCGCAACGGTGGTATGGATCATATTGAGTGTCGTGCTGTTTTGTATGCCCGTTAGCATTCCAGTTGTGGCAGCGGGGATGAATTATGCGAGCGTAGTGTTTATGGGGTTTGCGGTTGTCAGTGTAGTTTGGTACGCGGTGAAAGGCCGGGGGGGGTTTAAGGGACCTGAGGAGGTGTTTATTGAGGGAGTGGATGAGTATAGTGGGAGTAGCAGTAGAGGTGGGGATGAGGAAGTGGCGGTTGAGGGCAAAGACCAAAGACATAAATGATTGATGTTTATTACGTGAGTTTTTAAATTGACGACGTATGGATGTATTATATTGTGGACTGTAGTATATATACTGTTGTGATGCAAATTTTAATCTTGTATACCGAGATATCTAGACGACGTTCGAAGGTTTGTGATCTATGGATTCATCATTTCGTCATCACGAGTGTATTCTTCGAAGTGATAAACTAAGCTGTTTAAATTTTGGGGAAGGTGATTGGGATAACTCTTATCGTATACGTATCCGTGTCGCCTCGTATCGGATTTCACAAGAAGAGAAGGAGTTTTACTCTGTATTCTTTAGGCATTTATATATGCACCATTCCCAATCAAACTGTTGGGCGATAGATCGATAGTGTGGAATTATACCTTTGACTTGGGGAGGGTGCATATGGTCGACCAAATCGTTCAAGGCGCACACGACATATTTCCTGAAAGGGTCCACAGGCGTATATTTATGCCCTTTTAAGCCATTTACTCGGTAACGAGAATAATATTTCTTCCAGGGACGGATAGGAGAAAATTCATCCCTGCAAGGAGGAAACCTTGTATTTCCTTCCCAGCAGGTTGACTGCAATCTCGGTTTTTGCGAGACGACTTGGGAAAAACATCAACATGACAATTGTATTTGTTTGCTGCTTATTTTTCTGGGTGGTGAACAGCCGTGCTGTAGCCGTTTGTTTGTTGACTTGGATTCTCTTGGATCGAATCGGACAGCCTGGTTCTCTCCTCCTTCAAACATGGGTCGTTTCAATCAATCCTCCCGGTCGGCAATACCTGTCAGCGCCATGACGAGAAGGAAAATGGAGAGGCGAAGAGTTCATTAATATATATAATTTCGGCTGGTAATGACACTTCCCTTTTGTTGATTCCTGGGTTTTGAAGCAAACACTGTTTGAAAGATATTAACAACAGAGATTTTGTAGCCGGGTGGGGCAGCCCGACAGAGAAGACCTCAATGGGGTTTTTCCCCTTTTCGCGTCATTGGCCGATGCAGGGAATAAAAGATCGGTTTTAATGGGCCCTCACGTCTCGGTTGCATCAACCGATCGAAAAAATACTTGGTAAACAGGAACACCGTTGGTATACGGTACCTTCGCGTCGACGCCAACGTGCATATGTGCACCGCATGCAGCAGGAGACTTTTTCGAGCTGGCATCGATATCTTTAGAAGATAACGCCACTAGGCGCCTGTCTGGATGGTTGCAAGTTGCATCGTGCTTGGTCTTTGATTCTGTCCGACTCGTTGATCTCATCTTTTTGCTCGCCAGGTCGAACGGGGTGAGACAGTCATTGGCGTCTAATGTTGCTGCTGTCAGCAACCCCTGCGAGACATTGCGAAGGAGCGCATCTCGAACATCGACACTCAAATTGAATAAAGTAGGGAGAATAACTAGGGCCTATAGCAAGGACACGGCAGAGAGCACTTGGACGTGGGTTCTTTCAAAAGAAGGGCAGAAAAAGTCTTCGGCTTGCGAGCTTGGCTGTTTCGAAGTGATGAGTTATCACCCATTGGCAGCCGAACGTTCCAATGAGGCGGCTGTCACTAGCCTCTTGTTCCACATGCCCCCCAGCCTCCGGGTAGGCCTGTGGCGATCAGGATCATGCAATCTAACTTTGTTCCTGAACAATATCATCTGCTAGTTTCCTTGGTTCGAGATCTGGGCTGATGCAGGGGTTCCGTTGGTGGATGGATCGATATCCCTTTGCTACGGCTATATAACAGTGACCTCGACCGCTCTACAATGAGAATCTTCCTTTTTCTTTTCTTCTCTCTTTAGCCAGCGGCTGTTCTGCTTGACGCTACCCAGTTCTTTCATTTTTCCCCGTTCTTTACGAACGCCCACACTCCCTTCTTTTCTCTTCGTTCTTGTTAACGTTATACGTCTATTATTGGTTGTTGGATACAACACGTTCTCTCAGAACCATTCGCTCTTTCAGTGCCCTAGCACCAAAATATATACGTCAAAAGTAGATTGATACAGAGCCCAGTTGCTTCTCGTATCTCTACATACCGAAACGGATTCGATATTCGTTTTGAAGATATCTGCTTGTTCGGATATATAGGGATTCCACCAGTTTGGATATCTCTTAGTCGTTTAAGATTATCATCTGCTCTTCAGCATCTTTTTTTTTTTTTTTTTTGTTGAAAGAACAAGACTGGGTCGTTAATAGCTTGCAGCGCAGCTACCTTTTTTTATATTCTTCTGTAAAGTATATTTTTTCATAACTGGAAATATTTTACTTTGATATATTTCAAGATGAAGACTACTTTGATCGCTCTTCTCTCCGCCGCCACTTCCGTTATGGGCCATGGTTACGTCCAGGAATTCTTGATCGGTGGAGAAAGATACACTGGTTCTCTCCCATTCTTTGACCAATATCAGCATCCGGCTCCTGACAGAATCACCCAAGCCTTCTGGGCGAACGGTAACTCTTTCGTTGACGATGTTACCAGCACTGATATCGCCTGCGACAAGGGCGCGGTTCCCGCAAAGCTCGTCGCTAAAGCTACAGCTGGTAGCGAGGTCACTTTCTTCTGGACCGCATGGCCTGACTCCCACAAGGGTCCCGTCATCACCTACCTCGCTGACTGCGGTGGTGACTGCACAACTGCCGTCGGATCTCAGTTGAACTGGTTCAAGATTGACGAAGCCGGCCTCATGGCTGATGGCACCTGGGCAGCCGATGCTCTCATCAAGAATAACAATACTTGGACTGTCACCCTCCCAAGCAAGATCAAGAATGGCCAATACCTCATGCGTCACGAAATCATCGCTCTTCACGCTGCTGAGAACGCAAAGGGTGCTCAATTTTATCCATCTTGCACCAACATTGAGATCTCTGGAGCTACCGGCGAGAACACTCCTGAGACCGTCAAATTCCCAGGAGCCTACTCTGTCACAGATCCCGGCATCTTGATCAACATCTACTACCCCAAGGTCACCAATTATACCATCCCCGGACCAAAGTTGTACTCGGACAATGGCCCCACAGGTGCTACACCGACCACAGCCAGCGTCTTTGGTACCTCCACTGCTTTCCCCGTCATGGTGCCAACTGCCACTCAGGGTGTTTTCCCAAGCTTTGGCAGCCCCTACGGCACTGGTGCCGTCCAAGCTGTTCCCACTGTCACCGACACCACTACCCCTGAGCCTTACCCAACCGCCGCTGCCACCGAGACACTCACCCACACTACCACCATCGTTACCACGATCGGTGGCCAGCATGTCACCATGACCGCCGTCTACACAACCACAGCTCCAAGCTGTGACGGAGAAGAAGAAGAAACGGAAACCACCACCGTCAGCTCCTCGCATGTCGTCTACCAAACCGTCACCGTTCCAAAGCCAGCTAAACATCCAAAACCAACCGCCGAGCCAGAAGCTTGCACTGAAAAGGTTGTAACCAGCGTCCAGACCGTTACTATCACCCAACCAGCCGTCACGGTCACTGTTACCAACGTCCCAGTTGCGGTCCAAACTGAGAAACCCTCAACCTCCGTCATGGCCATCAACACCGAAGGACCACACCCATACCCCACTGCCATTCCCACCGCTATTCCCACATCCCTCCCCACCGGATTCTCCACAATCCCAGCTCCCACCGCAGAATCCGTCCCAACCACCACCTCTTCCTCCGTATCCCAACCAACCGGAACGGGTGTACCAATGACCCCATACGGCTCTGCCATCACCCGTCGAGACTGCGACGAGGCATACATGAAGTGCCAGAGAAGCTATGAAGGGTGTATGAAGCGTGCAAAGAGGAGCGGAATGCAAACTAGGAGTTGCGAGAAGTATAAGAGAGATGTCTGTGTTGAAGGGTTGAGAGGTTGTGATGCTAGGATTTGGGGTTATGGCTCCCTCTGCTTAAATTTAAATCGAGTAGAGTGTTAGAGTTGGGAAACTGAGTGTAAGATATAAGGACGACGAAATTTTGGATTCTTTTCTTGATTTTTTGTATTATAGCCTTCTTTGTTTCTGTGATGATCGGTGCGTGCATCTAGGATGTTGGACAACCGTGTTCGTTTCGTTGTATATAGTTGAAAATGACATAAGTACTAAATGTACCTTTTCAAATATTATATTTTTCCCTTTGGAAATCCTTATTTTCGATGCAAATGTGTATTCTTGAACGCATGGCGTTCGACATCCTTGTTCTGAATTGTGAAAGTTATGTCGAGAAAGAAAGCACAACTCAAAATGCAACATTTTGACTGCAACCTCCCAAGTTTAATGTAGAGCGTGCTCGAGCAGTCCATCTTGATATAAGATGACGGGCTGTTAATCGGAAAAATTACATTAGCTAGCTGCCATTATGATTTAAATAGTATCGCCTCGGGGTCCTATAATATGCTGAAGCTGTCCATACAAAGTTAAAGAGCTGTGAACTCGAATGAAGCTGTGTCTTCGTAACGCGTCACCCGTCTTATGTTCTAGCTTGTCATTGCTTGTGAAACTGTTCTCCGTCTACGTGGTTGTACCCTACGTCAACTGTTGATGCCTCATACTTGAACACTTGTGACTCTCTCTTCTCTTTCTAGCTTCTTCCGCCGAGTCACTTTGAAGTTTCATCTATTCCTCGACCTTGACCTCGTTGCGAAAGCTTTTGAATTTTCATGATTTTAACTGGTATAATTCTTCTTACCTCTCGAGACCCTTATTAAGACTCCTTTTTGACTCAATATGGCGTTACCTTCTTTATCACTTCGACCTATTCTTTTGAACATCAACCTTCCCTAGCCTCGTTCTTTGCTGAGATTGACTCAACATCATTTCGATTTCTTTCTTCTAGTTCCAACTTTTGCTAGCATTCATCTTGAATTCAGATTCTCTCTACAATCAATACTTTACAAAGTATTCAGCTTTAATAAGATTAGGGATACTCTTTTTGAAACTTATTTAATTCTCGTCATTCCATATCACTACATAACCCTTCAAACAGGCCTTGATATAAAACCCGACAAAATGCCGCTCTCTCCCGAACTGAAAAAGGTCATCAAATTCGTACCGAGACCTCACTCGCCACACCCGGAACGCATCTCCATCAGTAACCGCGATAATCCCTACGTCGACCCCGAAGATCTGAAATTCGGTTTCGACCGCGATTTCAAAAGATCGAACGATGCCGAGCATCCTGAAGATTCAGATGACTCGGGCGACTCTCTCACCGTTCAACCTCACGGAAAACCTCGATCTCGGAAGAATAAAAGTATGTTTTTGAAAATAGTTCTGCAAGGTATATATTGACTGCTGACTTGAGGTAGAGCGTTGTGCACGACAGAAGGCTCAGGCAGGTGTGCAGCAGATGGATAGACCTGCTACTCCCAGGATTGTTATCAAGGATGTCACTTTGGATCCGCAGCGTGAACGGGCTTTGTTTCAGTATGGGACAGTTGAGACTCCTTCGCGGGATATCACTGGGATTTTCTCTCCGGTCAAGCCTCCAAAAGTTGTGAAGGATACTAGCATCCCGTCCTCTAGTCAACAAGAAGAGAATGATTCTTTGTCTGAGGGTTTGATGGATGAGGAGGGGGTGGATATTGACGAGAAATCTCATACAGAAGGACTACAGGGGAGGAGCTCTAGCTCCACCGATAAGAGAGTTAAATTAAAGCAACTAGAGATTGAACCCACCTCAAGTACACCCGATATCCCTCCATCGATAGCTGGTTCAGTAAAAAGAGAACTCAGAAGTAAAGTCAGTTTCAATTTACCACCAGCAACCACCCAAGAATCTCTCTTCCGAGCGTTCAAAGAACACGGCGCTTTCGATCAACCGAATCAGTCATACTCTACACTTTCCAGCGATGGTGGGTATTTCGAATACGGTGGTACGGTACTAAAAGCTTCACCACAATATTTTAGCACAGAAGTTGAAGAAAGAAACGTGCAATATTCAACGCCAGAGCAAGTTGAGATTCTCACCGAAATGCTCAAAGACAATCAAGATGAGGGACCGAATTATGCAAGTGAATTGATGCGGGAGTCGGTCGAGTTTTGTTTCCCCGTCATTGAGCGGTTGTCTCCAGAGGAGATATCCCAGTTTTCTTTTAGTCCTTCGATCTTGAGCGCCAGACTGCCCCATCTACAAGGTGAAAATTATCCCTTTGACTATTCGAAAAAATCTCCTTGCCATCCAAACAACACCAGAGAGAATGTCACGGCTGAGGAAAAGTCCTCTGAAAATGAGTTTCGACTGCTGGAGATGAGAGACTTGGAAGAATATTCTGCTGTGGCGAGAAGGAAGAATCTAGAAAGTCTTTTCACCACGGAAATCGGAGTCCGCGAGGTGCTCAACAGGAACGAACTCTTCGAATATATCAACTACGAAGCGGAACAAATGGAGCTAGATGGGGACGAAGACCAAAATACCATCGGTGCGCTGTTCTCCCATCTCCGATGCAATGTTCAAGAGTTTATACACCGCATCAACGAAGGTGACCGGTACCGTAGAAACCTCCAAAGAGTGCAGTCCTACTTTGACCGAGAAGCCCAGCAGCCACCCACACCCCCTCTAGTCGAGGGATGGGGGTACGCTCCACTTCCGCTAACCTCGACTCCGGACGCTCACGGTTGGAAACCTGTACACGCCGGCTGGATCTCTTGGGACACGAGTTTAATCTGCATCGAAGCGGGGACTATTCCTAAATTTATCTACCGCGGGAGGTTCTGGGAAGATGATGAAGAAGAAGACGACCCAATCGGTCCGAGAAAGCCCGTGGTATTCTGGTCCGGTATCTCCTCCACCGACGACGAACACGCCAATCTCGATATATCGTACAAGCTTCTCGGGTTCGATGAACAGTTTAGGGAAACACCTACCGGCATGATTGCCGCCAAGTATGTTCTCCCTTACATTATGGTATAAAGCACCTTACAGGATCCGCTAATGGTATTATATATACAGTCAAAGCGAGGATTCAGACGACAATGAGTCTCCAGAAGAAGACATCGACTGGTCTAGCCGTCTACTAAACCATCGTCTCCTACTAACCTGCGACTCTGTCCGTGGAAGTAACATAGACCTAACATTCGACCCTGAAGAACTGGACACCCCGACTCTCGACTTCGAACGCAACCACAATAAAATGGACATCGCCCTACGACAAAAATACCCAAACCACACTCAAATCATCCGCAAGTTCGATATAATGGGTCAACTCGTCGTTCTAATGCCAGAACCGCGACCGGTACACGTACCCCGTAAAAGCATATTAAAAGGCGGACAACGATACAGGTTCGAACCGAAAAGGGGTAAGAAGAGGAAGACTGTAAAGATTGCTCTTCCCGAGGAGGTATTCCGCCACACTGAGGTTTTCCATCCGAGGAGGAAAGGGTGGACTGTTGCGGAGAATAATAGGGTGAGGAGGAATGGGCAGAGGTTTGGGTGGAGGGAGGTATTACCCAGTATTCGCGCCGGATTTACCAGAGTTCGCGGATTTGAAAAGTAAGTACCTCTCCCCCTTTACTGCTTTTCTGGCCAGAGCATATGTTGTGAGAGATATACTGATGATAGTATTTAAAGGTACTACCCTCGCTTTTTACGTCCACCGAGGGGTAGTAATATGACACATACAACCTCCCACAAAGCAGGATATTTCATGAACCACATCGCGCGGTTCAAGCTCGGTATCCCATTGTCGACGATGAGTAAAACTACCGCATCGATCAGGAAGGCTTTATCTAAAGTGGTGAAACGGAGGAAGGAAGGTCAAGAAGGTGTGAAGGAATATAAAGAGCGACCATTCACTTATTTTTATGAATTGTTTACGAGGACTGTAGGGGAGAAGCTGAGGATGAGTATGATGGTGGATACGAGGGAGAGAGCAAGGAGGAGGGAAAGCGTGGATCAGCCGTTTTTGGTTTATGCGGGGTGGAGGGGGGAGTATGATTCGACTGGTGAGGAGGGTGAAGATGAGGAGATGGAAGAGTCTGAAGGGGAAGAGGATGATGAGTTACAGGATTATGAGGATAATGAAGGACATGAAAGATATGAAACGGATGGAGATTATGCTGAAGATGAAGATGTCGAGGGAGATCTTGTAGAAGTCTAACGATGAGTACAGAATGCCAGGAGAGAAGTGCCGTCTCGTTAGATTTCTCTTAACGATAGGGCAGAGTGTATATGTCCCCTATTAATCCTAGGGGTCTCGTTTTACATGTTGATAGCATGAGAATCATGTGGATACATATGTATGTTTCGTTGAAAAGTATGTAAATGGATACATAAAAACGTTTAAACTTACCATAATAAAATTAATGAATTAATACACTCATCAGAAAGAAATGAATGGATACTCGTCCCTTACGTTTTTGGAGGATGTGTGGTACATTATTTTCGACATCTGGGGTCATACAAAGGGGTATGTCAAAATTTCGAAGGGAACGTACATACGGGAGGGATGTGTATTTGTGCAACCAGTGGTTTTTGGAAGTAATTATGAACCTCTGGACGGATAGAATATTCTTTCTCATGCAAATAAATGGGAGTCGAACACTCACCCCAGCATCGGTAACATGCACGATATCCCATACTAGCACAATATATCTTCCAGACCGAGAATAGGTGAGACAGGAGTGACCCCGCGTAGTGAGATGCGCGGATCCGAAACGATACCACACATGCCTTCCTGATGTAGAATCGCGGGACAAAACAGCCCACCGATTTCGATTTCGATCCGGTAATCTGCCATAGAATTAACTATTATAATTCGTCGCCTTATAGAATTGCATCGGGGTGCGAGGAAGTTTGGCGGAAACACTGATGGCATGATGCATATGCATATGTATATAGTGAGGTAATACTAGTCAGTAACTACAAGATAGCGAATCTCCTGCAGATATCCAACGAATTAAAGTTAAGTTAGTGGAAATATACCTTTTTAGGGGCTTTAATTCTGCCTGATCCATGGATGGAGGGGTATGCATTAACTACTGCTAGTTCAGGACTCGCTAGAGGTTATACGACGCTTAGGCAAGATCGCTTGAGATGAGGAAAAGGGTAGCTGAATCGCCGGCTTGTGCAGCTTTGATATCCAGAGATGTTTGATATCCGATTTCAGCGAGCCGGGTCATTCCCTGCATTACATAGAAAAAATCTAGCTAAGCTTCAGTCGACCACCCATTTTGAACTATTGGATTTACATGTATGTGAGCTTTTATTTCAAGCTTGCTGCTCTCCCCTCTTGAAGGTTTGTCTAGACTACTTCATATGTAGGAAAGAGAGTGGTTATTGTTTAGAGTGTATAATTTCCATGATGAAAAGAGACATGGCTCAAAAGTAGTAAGGGAGAGGAAGTCGACAAAATTGACGAAGAATCTGGGAAAACATATGAGAATAATCAAATGGTTGGAAAGAACTAGTAGAATTTAGCGAGCGGAACTAGATGTCTGGGTGGACCGCTTAGAGGTCTGTTTCACTGGTTCTTGAAGGTGCTCAAAATTTGCATCACTCTCCGAAGAGCTTTCATCGCTGTCTAAAAATCCCTTCCTTTGTGCTTGCATTCTGTTCAACTCGCGTGCCCTGTCGCCTTCCGCACCCGAGAAAAGAATCTCGTAGTTACGGTTAGTCAGGAACTCTTCTGGGTCACGATTCATCGGAATCTCAACACCGTGAGGCAGATTGCCAACGTCAATCCACCTGCTCAAGTTCTCAGCCGTAAGTCTGTCTGCAGAGTCTTCACCGCTATGCGCATCTCTGTTTCTGAGTCGCAATCCGAAATAGCGTCGCATCTTGTCGTCGAGCCGGAATACCATCGTGGCCCACCATACTCGCAAACCTTTTTTTATTTCTTTGGCCTTTGTATTTTCATTTACCTCTTCTGGAGTTGGCTCCGCACTAGGGTGTTGAAAGAGGCGTTGATAGTATCTGGTATGTGTGAGACGATCTAAACGTCTGTTATGCTGTTTACTCGAAACGGCGGTAGAATAGTGGTCGATTGTGGCCTTTACTTTTTTGCGCCACATATACTTGATAGGGATCACTACAATCCATGAAATGGAATGGATAAACTTGAAAGGTTGGTGGTGACGGAACTTTTCTTTGTCCTCTCGAGAAACGTCCAGCCAAACGTGAAGTGCAGGTAGCGATGTGGTAAGTATCTGAATATGCCGGATTAGTAAAGTTACGTCTGCCGAGGAGGGACGAAGTATTCATACCCCGGTATTGAGTTCGAGCACACCCAGGAGCACGAGATCCATCGATTCTGTACTGTATTCTGTAGTCGCTGGCAGGATGGCAACCCCACGAAGGATGGAAATCAGGGTGGTGGCGAATGTTACCCACATCCACGCCCTTCTGATGCTGGCTCTCTTCTTACTAAGAAACCTTGGTTTGATGTAGATAAGCGGTATGGTGAAGCACATAATGTCACAAGCAGTTGAAATCACTAGAAATTTTGGGCGAACCGTCAGTATAACTCGTAGACTCGTAGATATCGAGAGGGGCTAAATTAACCTGCAATGATGGCATAATTGAATGACTGTAAAGTAAGAAATGCCATATCATCGTACTCTGAGAAGCTCTAAGCAAAGTTGTTAGGAAGTTGTGGCCTCGAATTATCATAGGAACAGTTTGCTGCCCGAATCGATGCATACCGGTGGGAAGGCTCCAAGGAGAATAACCATGCAGAGAATATTCAATCCTAGACAAGTCGCAAAAACGGTAGTAACTGCATATTTCCCGCCGATACCACCGCTAGTCATGCGGTGGCATGTCACACACAAGGAAAGCTATCCTTTCGGTTAGGCCACGACTATGGCATTCGTGATATGATGGTACTGACTTTGAAAAACAAGCAGCCAGCGATGTAGAAGAATCGACCACCATGGTTCAACTAGTTCGAGATGAATCAATCATGGGTATTCAATTTAGTATGGCGAAGAGAAGATTAAACCTTTTGAAAATGTTCTTGAAGCCTAGCTGGTCGGTCATACATAGGAATAGCAAGGCCATATCTAATCTCTGCATCACTTTATTAGCCAGAATTCGCATTGGGGTAAAGCTGCAACTTACGACCAAAGGTGAGCGCAGAATAGACCAGACTAAACACCTATCAGAAATATTAACTTTTATATTAAATGTTGTATCCAGTTTCCGCTGGGACCATACCTCAGCTATAGTCATGAAATTGTCGTCTGTGTGAAACTCTTTATTGAGTTTCCATTTTATATGTGTCCTGAAGGCCCAGGCTATAAAGCCCATCATGCTAACAGAGATGAGGCAAATAATTGAAGCTATCGCCGCATCGTCCCAGGCATCTGGAGCCTGGGCATCGAGGAAAAGATATCGCTTACTTAGCATGTCGAGTGGGAGGCTCTTTTGGCGTTTGTGTTGAGTGCGGTTGGTGATGATGATAATGGAAGATATAAGATAGCTTTGACTGCGGGATTTCAAATAAATCCGGTGTGCTGAGCGCACAATTGTGAAGAAACACCTGAAGATTGCGAATACAAGAGAGTGCTCTGCGCTAAGGCTTCAAATCCTGGCACCAAGTCCAAAATTTCAATATTAGTCTTTAGTATGGGTAACTTTATCATTCTGAGCTTTTCCAAAATTATCAAGAAGCATTATCTACGTGTATTTTTAACCTCGTTGCCGAGACGCACTCTCTACAGAAATTTTTGAAAATAACAATATTTCTTTTAACTCACGACATCGACGGTCCAGAAACCTGTTTTAATTGACATATTGGGTAATATCGATTTGTGTGTTAGAATGCTCTTTTTGTTTTAGATGGAATCTTCCATAATCGTTACTTAGGATACCACACAGGACCCTGGTATTTCAGGTACTTGTGCTAGTCGTAACCAAAAACATATATCCGGTCGTTGCACAGATTCGGTGCATCTAAATTTCCACTTCGCAATATTCGCAGCTATTAAGCTTGATAGACACGGTAACCTCGCTCGGCGTTTAGTTATACCTCAAACTCCATATCGTCGTTAAATATACCAATTTCTCCTCAGCATGGATAGAATTACGAGAAGATATTATAACATTAAAATTACTTGCAGAATAGCCAGATTCTGTAGAGTATCGAAGGCACTAGCAAGGAGACAGTCTACTGTCAGATATCTGGTATCTTCCCAATAGAGAATTTCTAGGGTCTCTATTCGACAAAGTACAACATGTGAAAATGAAAATGCATATGCGCATAGATAACGATTTTGCACCTACGTCGCAATCAGATAGCTGCACACTGCCCAGATTATCGTGCATTGATGATACCCTTGCAATTGTATGCTTTAAACCGGGTAATAGAGCTTCCAATCCCGGAGTATTGTCTCTTGAATCCCAGTCGTGTTGCACGTCATTAGCTGCAAGAAATCGTACGACCACCACAACGAAATAACGACCATGTCCATGTTGGCAAAGAGAGCTAGAACTCGAATATTTGCGAAATAGTCTTTAGCTTTAAATTTCCGATAGTCGGAATAACCTTTTTGCCACGCGAGAAATACCAACAATAAGATGATACACCATAGACGTGATAGAGGCAGTTCGTAGACGAGCGAATGGTTCTTGGTTCTGGTTTCTATTCTAAGCACGTGTGTGCATGTGCTTAGATGTCATATGATTAGAAGACCGAAGAATCGGAGCCTCAATAGAACAGTTATTAATGCTATTATCCTGTACATGCGCTCATACTATGAATGCCACCCATTTTCGTTTTATAAAAACTCTATATTGCAAACAGTACAAAACAGAAATCCAGGGCTAGGAACTTCGAGATAATGTTAAATTTATGCCTTTGTCGCGACACGCGTTGTAAGGTAAAGTACAACTTAATGGGTGCTTTGCATCCCATGCAGGATATAAAAGATAATAAAATTATCTCACCAGTTTGTATAAAATTTAAGAATCTACACCAGAATTTTGTGCGATAAATGCCCTGGAGGTTGTGATTTGTTCAAAGCTTTGTTCAACAATAATTACGTATAAGATATCGGATATCCGGATCCGAGAGCTGATTTGTAGACTTCTCAAATAATCAAAGTTATAGCCAATAAGGTCGTTCTGAAGCCAAAAAGATCTTGGGGGTTCAATTGGGGTCCTATTGCACTCCAAGAGACACATACCTGACGTGCATAAAACCAACATCCGGAATACCATGCGGCGAGTTGCAGCCTTAAATTCTCGTACTCATAATAACATAGTCTACCCTTGCCGGATACCTATTGGCGGCCAGTTTGTAGCGAAAGTCCTCCTCTAGTTCCTTACAATCCGAAGTCGTCAAATCTGAGCTTGTTGAAGGGAGTGTGCAAGGATAAAGGAATATACTTGAACCTCCTTCCAAAAGAGACGACTTGCTAGCAAGTTCTGGTCCTTGTGAAAAAGATATTATCTATTCGGTAGATCTGATTCACACCATCCTATTATTACATGCATACACCGAGTTTCTTTTTTGAAAATAAGTATTTGATCCTCGGATGTCGGCCATTAAACTATCTTTTTTAACGTTTCCTCTGGACTACTTTGTTAACTACAACATTTTTTACCTCTCAGAAACAATCCCCAATTCTAAAATCGTTGTTTTTACAAGGATGACGACACTACAACCCATTGAAAACTGAGAAGGTGAATAGGTTTTGTATTGCTGACTCAATTGCCGACCGCCAAATACCAGCTTAAATCTACGTACCTATGAAGAAGCTAGCTCGAGCTATCCACACATGCTTGATTGCACATCATATCAATTTTAATATGTAGTACAATTGGCCGTTTCATAAAACTATCATCGAATCTAAGCCCCATTCATAGAAATTCAGGAGAAAATCTACTCAAATATCCAACGCGTTGCACCGGTATTTCGAGATTCACGATTCAAACAAAGGCTTCTGGATGCAAGTCATATTCCACCCCTTCTATTCGGAACTGAAGTCAAGTTACAATAGCTTGAGAATCGAGTAAATGGCCTAGAGCCACACTATTTGATATCAAGAAGGTTCCCAGTAACACTGGTCTCAATTGTCTTGTCGATTGGCTCAGGTCTTGCTGATTTTTATACGCCACATTACACAAGTATGCACACCCTTTTGTAATTTACTTTTATTCGGTCAATGCACTGCGACACTAGTTACTGTGCTAATGATTAAAAGTTGTAAACTCAATATTTTTATATTATTGACATCGCACCCTCTTTTCGGGTTCCTCTATCCAGAGATCTAGTATTCTTACTGGTGGCCTCTGGGGAGAAACCAGAGAAAATTATATAAAGGAAGCAAAGGGTCAAAATTTGACTCCATCCCTTCTGTTTCTAGTCCTGACTCCTTAGTTCAATTCGACGTTCTACACCTGAGCTATACTCCACACGACGATAGTAGCTCATCTTTCAACCAAAAAACAATTGTACTTGCTTCTTCATACTGCTCACTGCCACCCTTTGGTATAATTCTCAATCACTATGGATGCGATTACTCGAGCGGTCCCAGAGCAATATCTCGACTTGAAGAGCAACTCTTCCACTCGATTTGGCTCCTCGCCTGTCCCGATATCACAAAGCATAGATGCTGCCTTTGAATTTCTCCAACGACAGAGAGCACTCTACGGCAATGGGCCTCCGTCTGACGAAAAAGAGCTCCTTCGGAAGATCGACTTTCGTATCGTTCCCATCATGTTCGCCTGCTATACAATGCAATTCATTGACAAAGTCAATATCAATGTACGCGCCCTTCCGAACTGCACAATGTCATTAATGGCCCCTATTTTTCAGGACAATCTTGCTGACATAATATGTGAAACTATATAGTATGCTGCCGTCATGGGTCTGAACCGAGACCTTGGTCTACAAGGAAATGAGTTTTCGTGGTGTGCAACAGCATTTTTTGTCGCATTTCTAGCAGCTGAGTTTCCTACCGGTGGGTTTTTGCTATATGAAAGAATCCAACTTGCCAAACCACGAGCTATCAGCCCAGTTCGCTCATCTACCCTTCTGGATGGTCGGGACAGAACCGAAGTAGTACAAGAGTGGCTATTATTGATACTTGGTGCATTACATGACTTTAGGGTTGTTCCTGCAAAAGATTCCAGCCGCAAAATACCTCGGGTTCAGTGTTATCATGTGGGGTATTACAACAGCCTGCACTGTTGCATGTCATAATTTTGTCGGGTTGCTCATAGTGAGAATTGTCCTAGGGCTTTTTGAGGCAAGTGTGATGTCTACACACCTTTTCAAATACGCCTATACCCCGTCGGAACCCAACGACCGCATAACTAGTTGCCAGAAAATCTTAACCTTTTTGTATTTGCAAAATATGATCTTTCTTTAGCCAAAACGCTAATACGTCACTAACGTCGATAGGCTGCCATTGCACCATGTCTTATTCTAATAACTAGTTAGTTGTCTCTCAGCCCCAATAGAATATCCCCCTTAGCATCGAAACCGAGAGCTTACTCCATATCAACGGCAGGTATGTGGTACACCAAATCGGAACAAGTCCCTCGAATGAGTCTGTGGTACAGCGGTCTTGGCATCGGCCAGATCTTCGGAGGCCTCGTGTCTTACGGTATGTTCACGCCATTCCCAACTCTAGTCTAACCGATATATAGATACATCAAGCTCAATGACGCAGTCCATTTACATTTATACCGACGGCATGAGGGGCTGACAAATCGGATTCGCGGATAGGGTTCCAGTATGTTGAAATTGACTTTGCTAGCTGGAGGGTAATGTTCCTCGCTCTTGGCGGTGTAACAGTAGTGGTCGGAATATGGACTCTCTGGAAGCTGCCTGATACTCCGATGTCTTCTGCTTGGCTCACCGAGCAGGAGCGGCTCGCTGTTCTAGAGCGAGTGGCACAGAACCAGACTGGGATTAGCAGCACAGAATTCAAAGCCACGCAACTCAAGGAATTATTTCTAGACCCGCAGATTTGGGGTCTCTTTCTTTGTACCTCTCTTGTACAAGCCCTTTACTACTGACACACCCTAGACTTCTATCTTGTGGATCCGCTGACAGATCTTTCGTTTGGGCACAGACTTCAATCTCGTCAGGTGTGATCACTACCTACTCGGCCACTGTCATCCGAGGCCTTGGGTATTCACCGAAAGTAACTGCATTGCTCAACATGCCTTCTGGAATTGTCTCAATTTTGGCCGCGATAATTTCTGGCGTGATTGTTGGAAAGTCATCTACGAGATCGTTTTGGATTGCAGGATTGTGCGTGCCTGGCATTGTCGGTGGGGCACTTATGTCGTTCCTGCCCGCCCAGCAGAAAGCTGGCAATTTGATTGGGATTTACCTAGTTAATGCTGTACGACCTTATCAAGCATGGGGTACTTCGAATGAAAGCCGAGCGATTACTGACGATTGTAATACATAGATTACAGCTGCGTTGATATTGCTCTACAGCTGGGTAGCCGCCAATGTCGCCGGTCATACCAAGAGAATTGTGGCCAGTGTCATGGTATCAGGGAGCTTCTCAATTGGGAATATAGTTGGCCCTCAAACCTTCCAAGCAAAGGATGCCCCAGGGTAGGTTAATCATAGAGTTGTTCAAATATCACAACCGCTGAAATCATGAAAATGTTCGCTAATTCTTCGCGGGCAACAGATACTTCCCAGCAAAAGTAGCCGTCTTAATGACCCAGGCGGCAGCGGCTGTAATGGCGTTGCTCCTTCGAGGTTATTATGACTACCAGAACCGTCGCCGTGATCAAATCGAGCGCGAAAAGGCTGGTGAGGACAAAAGTGATACTATGAGCCATGTAGAATGGATGAATCGTAAGTCCCTTGACGCCAATTTATCGTTTATTCACGTAGTAATCCTATACTTGGAGCTTGAGTGTCATTTTGCTAAGCATTGCCGGGAATAGTTACGGATAGAGAGAACATCACTTTCCGATACGTTCTGTAAAGGTCACCGCAATCAATGCTCGGTAAACCTAAAAATGGGGGTTCAGACCTTTCGTTTTAAGCGCTTCGCGGACACTCCGATCGTGCATGTATGCACATTTCAAATTTCTCCAATCGAATGGTTGTGGTAACTGCAGTTGTAATAAAAAAATACGAAGAGCCATGTTTTGTTAATCTGTTCTTATATTATATCTCATCTTGAATAATCATGCTTGTATGAGCCTATTATTAGTTCTATTAATTCTTAATGTTACGAACACCTACATATACATCGCGGTTCTATACTGATGCCAGACCAATCGCTCGAGGTTATCGGCAATTCTGTGTCTTCCGCCCCCAAGAATTTTCCTCTGCAGACCAAGGTGCATATAGAAATTGTTTCGGGCGGTTCGAACCGAGAATTAGATTTGGCGAGCAGCCGAAAACACCCTTTGTCTCGGGCCCACCACGGCGCTAATTGCAGGCGCTACTTGCTTGAGTGAAAAAAATATCGGGCATGTTCACGAGGTCCTCGGCACTTGCTCGCACAAAAAATGTTTTAAATCCAAGACGTTAATTGTAATATAACTTAGTCAACAGTCTACGAAGCCTACAAAGTCGCCTTTGAGCCCAACATCGTCTACTAATCTACATCTACAGCTCTACGCAGACAGTGACTGAGCCAAATTTTCACAGCTGGATTCCCATATTATTAACCAAAATATTGCACCATCGCTGGCGGCTGGCTGTTAGCTGTTGTCACTCAGAGGGTTTTGCAAGTTTTGCCAAGCTGCCGGCGTGTGGCACAGGTACAGAAACGGTATCCATTTCACTCACACCTCGCAGCATCCCCGTCTTTATACTGAGTTCCCAGTTGAATGTGTAAAATGAAAACAACACGAGCTGGCTAGCTCGTGGTGTTCATGAAATATATAAAGAATGGACCTTCTTCTAACCATAGTTAAATTGTAACCCTTAGTCATTTCTCACCGCTTGTTTTTGAAATTTCGCAGCCTCAATTCCATTCTTGTCTGACCTCTGGGCTAGCCCCATTATTCTGCAAATCCGGGCCGGGTCTCGAGTTACACACACCAATTTGCAACGCATCCCGCTTTAATTCAATTTTCTTTGGACTCTGTCCCACAGTGTCAACTCCAATACAAGTGCGCTAGCTATATACAAGCACGCGATATTTATTTCCATCGGGAATCGTATCACTTTCGCCTGTTGGTGTATATATATATTTCCCCCACTCCTGTTTAAATACTGCGGCGGCATTCGATATACACCGAGGCAACTTAAATTACAACAAAAATGCCACACCTCCTTCTGCGCGACCTTCCCTCGGCACTCAGCAACCCAGACGTCGATACAACTATAAATAATGACGCCGCTGCGATTCAATATCTGACGCCTTCAAATTCTGTCCCATATCACTCGAACCTACCATTTATCGCGAGAATGCTGACAAGCTTTGCCGTCACATTCTTCCTCGTGGGAACATTCATAATGTGGTTTGCGTATGGGAAGCAACTCTCGAAGCGGTCTATATGGAACAGAATATGGCGAAGGTAGAATCATTTAGTGCTGTGTACTCAGATACTCACATTAGATTACATGCTGTATCTAATCTGTATATCGCTTCCAATTATACATTATTATATATTTCCACAAGTCTCCACCCCATTCAATCTTTATCGAGTTTTAGATACCGTCAGCGCAATTACCAAATAATTGAACCACAGTTCGAAAAGTACGTGGTAGCCAAGTAAATATATGCCATGCGGTTTATAAGATCCTAAATATCATAATAAATGATTCTCTTTTTAGATGAGCTCAGGGTGAGAGAAAGGCTCTGGCCGACCGAAGCAAAAATAGGCACGAAATAAACTCCAGAACTTTAACCATCAGCAGCACCGCAGAAACCAGTGATGATTGCGAAAAACCCCCAAATACAAGCTATGGTGATCAAGATTTGTTTCCAACGAGGTGCTATTGCCCATAAATAAGGTATCTTGTTGCTTATCTTGTAGCCGTAATCTATTTCACTAAACTGGGCCCCAGTTGACTTAGCGAGTTGAGACTTGCAACCTCGAAGCAATGTCTGAAAGCCTTTCATATTGGCGAGCTCGATGAACTTGGCGGTATCAGCGCAATCGGGCCCTAGATAAACTTTAGCATGTCTCTAGATATTCAAATCATATTTGATTATTCTGCATACCACAACAACATGGGAGCATGCCATATTTCTCGCTTATGGCCCCATTACCAAACTGAGTGTCTCCTTGCTTCAAATCAATCGTTGACCACTGCTTTTTTGCGTCGCATACGGGAATATTGAATGTACCAGCGTTAGCAGCGCCGTTGTCAAAACTAATCACGCTGCCGTTATCATGTACGGGATGGCTATTAGCTTGGTAAGCCATTTCCGGAGTAAAATCGAGTCCTCCGAGACTGAACGCTGCCGCAGCTGATGCCGAAATATCATTGCCTGATATTGAGAAATTACTTTGTAAGAACGAAAGTGCCGGTGGGTCGGCTAGGTAGCCACGCAAAACACCATATTCATTGTAAAAATAGGTGCAATATTCCGCCTGCTCGGTTTCGTTATAATATCGCGTGGAGTTGGGGCAAAATGACAAAGTATAATTATCTAGTTCATTGCGTAACACAAATATCTTTTTCTTTTTCCAGCCAGTGGTCACAAACCTGCCGATGAGTTGTTTTGTGTAGAATGCTTGGATCTTATCTTGAGTTGGGCAGTTTAGTGATGTCGACAAAACTGCCTTCTTTGAGATAGTTCAGTATCGTGTTACCGTTCTGATCTGGAGCGCCACCGAATACTTTCTTTGCCTCCTCTGTGGTTGTGTTCTGTAAATTCACTTCGTATTGGGAGACCGCATATTTTATCTCAGCGGTGGTCTGCAATTGAGCCGCCAGAGCGGCAGTTTCGTCAGGTTGGAGGTGGTAAGCGATTTCTTGAAGCGCACCACCTAGAAACGCAGTAAATCCAACAGTTTCTACAACAGGTTTCCGGGCAAAAGCTGCTGCTGTAGTGAGAAAGGACTCGAGGAATAAATGCGCGCTGCCGAATGCAAATGTAGGATTGCTCCAAGGAAAAACCATCGGTGGGATTACATCTACCATGCCATTAAAAGCATTGAGGCCACTTTGAAGGCCGTCCTGTTAACTAATAGTCAGTGCTCGGAACTCATCTACTTAGAGAATCAAAAATACTGCTCACGTATAGTTCATTATAGACGGTATCGAGGTTAACTATCGAACCAAGCGCAAGGTATGACCAGGCCGGACTTGAAGTATTTTCGAAGGCTATTAAGACAATTTTGCCCTGTTATTAGCGCTGAAAATTATTTCGATGAAGGAGATAAATACCCAAGCATCCAGAGATGGTGCACTGGCTTTGAAGTGATATACCGCATTGAAAGTTTGTACGATAATCGCCAAATGAGCTGCCCAGTTTGTTGGCAAAAGAATCGCTTGGGCCAACGTTGGTCGAAGCCCAATTTGCAAGTTCGGTATCAACCTTCGCGGAAGTCCAAGCAGAGGTTGTGAATTGCCATGTGGGTGAGGTATTGCAGCTAAGGGCCATTTCAAACTTCCTTGTGTGTCGTATCGCTATTTGGGTAGTCTTACGTATCGGGAAATTAATCGTAAAAGTGAAATATATCTAGATCTAGCGCTAGCCTTTCTGCCACATGGTGGCATCAACCATTTTTTAGGGTCACGACTTTGATTAAGTATTCATATTCAGGCGAGGCTTGTAGATTTCAGAAGGCTGTTAGCCCGGCGCACTCACCAGGCCCCCGCTTTGACAGGCATTTAATATTTTGCGTGTATCGGATAGGCAGACACCAAGCTAAAACCTAACTTGATCTGAGAAAATTGGTAGCCGCTTCATTATCAATGAGTCATAGCAGTAGACACCAAATCAATATACCCCAAATGTAAAGCTTCTATTCTTGGAGCCCACGATAAAATAGAGAAATCTCTCGCATTACCATTTGTTCTACGCTATGTTGGTATCGTGCACCTGGTCTTGCGACATGGTGTCATTTACCCACCCAATACCAAAATCGCTGACAACTAGCCCAATTGCCCAACATCAAACTCATATATGTAAGCCTCAAAGCTCGGCGAGTCGGAAAATACCGCTCAACCTGAATAAAAAGGCGGCATATCATGCAGGTGCGGGACAAGAAAGACTTCATCCCCAAGGCTGGCGGAATTGTTGTTGCCAGTTTTTTCCCTCAGCAGACAACATACGAAGTATTCACACACGAAAACGCTCAGAAGATAAATTCTTTTTAAGCTATTACATAGCATGCTTCATACTTATAACCTTCGTGACAAGATATTATCTCTTCAAGTTTTCGTTTCTTACATCATTAAAGTTCAGCTTAATGAACAGATTGTCGAGAAGTCGAACTAAATGTAAGCCTGGTGTTGTATACTTTGCCCTGTGAGGCTGAGATTCAGGATTCGTTCGCACCGAGACTTATGACTAGGTCTTCTTCTCTATGATCGAGCATTTGGCAACAATTGAAAAACACTTTCGAGATGCGGCGTCTAGTGTTTTCCACTCGAAGGATCAGGAGATCCTCTATAGACTTGCACCTTCCTCAACTGGATTAATTCCCTAAGGCAGATTCTGCTTAATAAGTGAATTCTGTAAGTTCTACACTTTAAAATACTCCCGGACCTCAATCCAAACTTCGAGGGATCCGGGGAATAAGTTTCGGGATTTTTGAGGCAACGAGCTTTAGTGCAAGCTGCAGGGGTGAGTTCCCCAGCCCAGCTTTCAGGACGGCACGCTAAATCGCTAGAGTCTTGGCAGAGAAAGCTTTGAGTTTGAAGCCTTCCAGGCAGAGCCTTGTTGAGTGCAAAGCTGAGGAAAAGGCCTGGCTCTGATAGTATTACCTCTGGTATATGGTGAAGAGAATTCGGTCATTGAATCAAAAGACCCAAGGAAACATCTAGCTGGTGCATGCATGATCGAACTGAGAGATACCGTATCCCTTAGCCTGCCCCCCAAGTTGGCAAGGACAGCCAGCTCTAGCGACAAGCTGGAAGGGCATTCAACATGACCAAGAAAATATGTTTCTCGAACCTATAATATAATTTTAAACGCAGAAATAAAATTAATAGAGGCACTAAAAAGACCTGAGCACTGATGACTACCTCCTCTGAAAGTGAACATTCAAACCCCTAATGTCCTACATCGGCGTCAACTACTACCCAACTTTCTTCTGATATTTCTGAACCAGGCGACCCTTCTCGAATTTTTCGTCTCATTTCATCTTCTGATCCTTCCAATATTTTGCAATCTGCTTCTGAAACTTTACCACTAACAGACCATACCCCCGCGCCAACTATCTCGACCGTTTTTCCAAGTATACGAATATCCGCCTCACAGTTCCCAGGAACCCCAACACGCATATTCATATGCTTTGCAACCGTATCATAACTCCAAGAGCAATCCACCAGTCCCTTTGGACTCTCAAATCTCATTTCCGAACTCGATACCCCGTGCTCTAAATTAGGAGTCGGGTCAATGACCAGCTTCCACACGTTCGGATCACCCTCATTGTAATCCATCTTTATACCGCCCACGTTTTCAAATATCCATCTCCCGACGCTTCCATACGCGTAGTGGTTAAGGCTCGTCATGTGGGCTGTGTTTACGCTGCCGTCTGGTTTTACCGCGTCCCATCGTTCCCAAATGGTTGTCGCACCCACGGTTATCGGGTATAGCCACGATGGTGGAGTTCTCGGACCGAGTAGAACTTTATAGGCTAGCAAGATTGATGACAGTGGTGTTTTAGTTGATGCTGGAGCTGGTGCGCATATTGCATGAAGAAGCTCTGGGGTTCCTGCGAATCCGGTCGCCAGGTGATGGTTGTTGTTCTTTATGAGGTAATGTAGGCGGTCGATGGCCGGTTGAACGCTATCGTCAGGTAACAGATTAAAGTTGAGCGCAAGAGAATATGCAGTCTGTGTATCTTGACTTAAAACCTGTGGCGAAATTTCGTATATATTTGATCTTGTGCCGGATTCTGGTGCTAAAAGATACTTTGACCGCCATTGTGAAACTAGTTCAGAGGCTTTCGAGGTCCAATACTCAATCTTGTCGGCCTTCTGAAGTACTTTGGTTATCTTGACGAGTGTATTGGTAATATTACAAAGCCAGGTATCCGCGACATACATTGGCGCGGTAGCAGGCTGATCAGGGTGGTCTGGCGGAGCGGTAGGATCGAGCCAGTCTCCATATTGAAAGCCAGGCGCCCATAGTCCCGTTGAAGGATCTTTAGGGATTCCTCTAGTCTGATATTCTGCCATTGACTCGTAAAGCTCAGTAAGAAGTTCGTTGTCACCGTACACTTGATACATATACCACGGCAGAGTAACAAGAACGTCTTGCCACAGTGCGTTCGGTCGGTGGGAACTTGGTGGCTTAAGAGCATTTGGAGAGCTTTAAATAACCAGAATTGTTAAATCTTGCGAAGGGGTATCCTAGGAAGAGTGTGACTTGACTTACACCAAAGGTGGACAACCCCGACCACCTAGTGTCTGGCCATCTACTAAACCTCTTAGCCATGATGTCAAAAATGTTTGGCAATCAAATATATAAAGCGCAGTGGGACCGAAAGCCTATTCAAATTTGATTGGTATTGCTGTCTCTTTGATTAATATTTCGAGTGATAGAGTGCTAACATTAATGTCGCCGGTCCTAATAGATTTTATCAGCTTTCGTTCAACGTAGGTCCGCGTGAAGTGTGTTGTATAAACTGTCGAGAAAATGGAACACGTACCAACCCAGTCGCTCATCTCTTTGAGGGCAATCAGTGCATACAGAGAAGAAATTCGCCCTCGCACTCCATTGAGTATTCTCCACCAGTCGGTTCAATTCTTTATGGCTGCTTTTAAACGTTGTTATTCCTCTTGGTAAGTCACTTCCATAAACTTTGACCACGACCTCCAAACCTTCAATCCATGGTTCGACTTGCACATAACGAAACCCATGGAATGTAAACTCAGGTTCCCACTCTTCGACGCCCGATCCATTGAAAATATACGTGTCAGTGGCTTTAGCTTCCCGAAGCAAGCCCGTGCAGGGCTTTCCACTTGGCTCCAAGAGTTCCACGTGCACAAAAGTGACTTTAGTACCAGCTGGAGCCGAACCCTTGATCCTAACCCTGCCAGCACAGTTTTGACCAAAATCAAGGACCGTTTTGCTGTCAGGCGAGGTTATCGTTCTCTGAACTTTAAGTATGCCGGTACACCGTATTGGTGGTGTAATCGTAGACTCGAGGGCTGGGCTTTGGACGTTGGACCAGATAGTTTTCATAACCTTAACATCCTCCCAAGCATTCCCATGTAGTTTGTTGTCTCGGAACCTATCGATTTTGATGCGGGAGTCATGGCGTTCCCCATCATATATTTCTGTTTCCAATATGGGACTTGTTCTTGTGCATCTCCAACCAGTTTCATTCGTTTCCCCCGTCCAGTAAAACTGACTACCCTCACTGAGCAACTCACTAGAAGTCTGCACCAATGCCATGAAACCAGTTTCTTGTCCGAAAATACCTCTTCGAGCTTGCCAACCGCTGACGAGGCGGCCGCGATACCAACCATCCGCCAAGAAAACAGTAACAATATTCTCGCCAGTATGGAATAATTCCGTTACATCATAGGTCTGATAAAAGAGCCGAAGTTTGTATTCCGTCCACCCTGGGTCCATCGTAGAATCACTGATCGGTTTCCCATTGATATATATTTTATAGATTCCAAACGCCGTTGCGAAAATTCGTGCGCAGGCTGGTGGCGCAGAAAAACAGTAAGTATTTTGAAACACGAGAACAGGTTGCGGTTTGCTCCAATTGTCGAGATTCCAGTGTGTGCTGATTGGCGCAATTGTGGGTGCGAATTTGCGCCATTCTTCTATGCCACCAAGGAAGGCTGTTTCAAAGTGAAGGCGAGCCGACACAGTACATTGATCTAAGAGATGGATTTCAAGACCCTTTGCGAAGTCTTGTGCCGGCTCGATAGCGGTAGCACTCCCACCGCGCGGCACTTGGTCTCCCTTCCCAGCCTGCGACTCCACATCTATTCGTCGCTCACTCCTAGTCAGAACGCATGCGACAGTAATCTCGTAACCGCATAACGATCGTAAATCGGGAAATTCCTCTGGCCATGGTATATTTTCTGTTCGGCTCGTCTTCACACCACGAGTGGTGTATATCCCAAAAGCGGTCGGACCATTCTCGGGGCCTTTATGTGCTGCAACACCTCTCAGGTATTTAAGGGTTATGAAATAGCTTTGCTGCTGCCAATTATATGATGAATGAGGAATCGAGTACGACCAAGATATTGACGGCCGTGGGATATCGACTCCGCATATGTTGGAAGTTCGCGAGAATCGTAAGTTGGTGATATTTACATCTGGCGTCCGTACACCCTTGGTCTGTGTAGCAATTGTGGTCGTCATCGTTGGGTGGATTCCCCGCAAACTTGCCGTATACATCATTGTTGGAGCTTTTGGATTTCTACCACGCAGAGGACAGAGAAAATAGGGATTCTTTTGAAGGTTTCTTGGATATTAAGGGGACAGGCCCAGGTTATATAACTTGGAGAATCCAGCGAATGTCTCTATAGGCAGATTGGCGACGGAGGTGGTTGCAGCTGACATTGTCTCATCTCGGGGATTGTATTTTGGGCACCATTGGATCAGCAGGTGTTGTGGGGATCCTGTGCCCATCGCGGTGCGTGTTCCAACTCCTGGCATCCTGGCTCGATCCCTGGCGTTGGTTCCGAATTCAGGTGCCAAGCCGTAGACGAGCGACGGTTTGGGTACGATACAACTATCGTGATGCTCTCTGTGGAATATGAGAACGCAATACTTGATTTCCAAATACGAATATTTTTTAAAAGATAAAGTCTAGTTATTAGCCGAAGTCCAACCAAGTCGCCGAGGCCAGGGTCGATTCAACGATAATTCAGTGAGCAGTCTAGTATTTAATTTATTAAACAACGCAGGAGAGGTTTAGCAAAATATTAGGATCATTAATTGTTATTATTTTTTATATAGATACATGATTCAAACAGGCTAGTTTTGAGCTATTTCAAGAATAAGATCCAGCTTAGATGAAATCCTCGAGATACTCTGGAACATCAGCGGGTGGTGTAGTGGGCAACTTGGCGAAATCTGGGGTAGTCTTATTGAAAAGGGACACCCAGGCGTTTGCATTCTGATTCATAAGTTTCTGATCTGGATGACCGCTCTTAATAGAGTCAGTAACATTATTCATGAAAACAGACATCTGATCCCACACGTTCTGTGGGAGACCTTTGAAAAAGCTGGTCTGCTCAGGTGTGATGACTGGCATCTTGCCAATCGCATCGATAATGTTCGTTTTAAGACTATCGCCGGTCTGCTTCTCCAAGATACCGGGTAGCTTTTCACCAATATCGGTCAAGATTTTGGCGCTGGTGGAAATTGTACTGTTAGACGGTGTGGTGCTGTTGGTCACCTTGACCGCTGCGAGACCGAAGCGGACCCCACGTTTAGCCGCCTTTGGTTTGGTTAGTTTAACTGGGACAGAAGCTGTAGTGTTAAACGAAGCTGTAGAATTTGCGGAACCAGTTCCCCGCCTTACAACTCCGATGTAAGAATCGGGAACAGAGTACGCGCCAGCTGTGGTGGCGGCGAGAACAGCCGCGACGGAGAGGATTTGAGTGAGCTGCATCTTGGTCGAGTAGTAATTTAATAGAAAAAATTATACGTAATAAAGAATTGATGACAGTTATTTCGGTGATATTATATAATTAAACGAAGGCTAGTATATATTCTGAAAGAATGTTTGAAGTGAAAATGATCGAAAGCCTGTTCGATATAAATTTATCCGGACCAGCCAGTGGATGTGTAGTTGTAAGGTTGAGATGATGATGTGATTATGAGAAAAATATTTCAGCAACAGGAAATGACTGCTTTATATATTGGAGAGCCCAATATCAGGGCTAGTCGACTAGTACCAATCGTATACAGCCAAGCGCTTCTTTCGGCTGCTGCCCCCAAAAATTATCAACCGACGTCGAGGAACGTTTGGTTTGAGGGTGTTCCAGCCCACTTCAAATCCTTGGCAGGTTTGAGAAGCCCAAAGGAGTTTCGTGCTAACTAAAGTTGGCAATTTAACGAATTTCCAAACGGACCCAAGTGAAGGCGTAGTTAGTGTTGCTTTCCACTTGTTTCCGGAGAATATCAATCTCGAAACACCATTCTCCCAAAGGTATTCGGATTTAGCACTAGAAATAACTATGATCATGCTTGCAAAGGTTTTGCGGGCTTCTTTGGAAACATCTTTAAGTCTCATCTTCGAGCTCGAATCCCCAAAACTGATTCATAACAGTGCACCACCTGTTGCTAACTGTTTATTAGTTCCTGAAATGCACCGACCGCCATGCGATCGTTTTTGCGATTATGGAAAATAAACACAAGCTAAAATTTGAAATAAAATTTACACGCTAAAGCTTTCGACGAGCATGCATAAATCTATACCTTGCTCTTGAACCCCATTGACGAAACCGCATTTAAGGTTGTTTTCAGGATTTTGATTAAGCGACGAAATAAAAAACTCGAAGAGCTAGGAAATATATGCAAACTCTAAGCCTCTTCCCTCACAAGCTGAGTTGTATGCCACCGAGAAGTAGTCCGAAACGAATTTGATACTAACTAGCCCCCAAAAACCATACATACCGATTTGATCGCGGACATCTTGCAAAAATTTCCCATCTCCTGTTCCCATCTCATCGTCGAAGGAACTTAGAGTGCCAGGCTCAAATCTGAATACAGAGCCGGTATTTTCACCAGATTCCGCTTCCATATCTATCACGTTCGCGAGCGAACCAATATATTCGGAACCACGATATCCCGAGATAGCCATTCGATAATCTTCTCTGTCCAACACGGAGTCTTTTTCTTCATCTTGCCAGGATCGCCGTGAAGTAGCGCTGTACTGGGATGAAAGGCCTCCTCTAGGTAACCCGGGTAATTTTTCGAGCAGATATTCCTCATCTTCAAGTAGATCTTGGTGGGATAATTCATATATCTCTTGGTAATCTTCCGGTTCTTCGCCATACGGTGGATTCTCGAAATCTGTCAACCATGACGCATGGATGTTTTCTTCGCCCATTTCTAACTCCTCGAAAGGGAAATACATCGGTATCCCTTTGCAACCGTACGTATAATAAACGAATATACCTCGGAGAAAGTATTGATGTTGGACTATAGGTGGATACCAAAAAGATTAGAGGCTATTTGAAACTGATAGCTATCGAGAAACATATCGGTACTTACGGTTCACTTTCGCAGGGCTATAAACCAGTTCAGTAAGCAACCAAGGAGATTGCGACCTTCGCAAGTCGATACACCCATCGTGCATCCACTCCAGAGAGGTGTCGTATACCGTCTCTGTACCTGTAAGACCGGTCGGCAAATTCTCTGAGTACTCGTAATCGAAATCCGGTCCGGTTAATTCTGGTTCCTTCCATTCTTGAGTGAAACGGATGAACCGCGCGTCTAGTTGCAGAAATTGACAACAAAAAGCGATATGCAGAAGATAAAGTCTCGCGGGGTCCCTTTCCTAGATATCTTCATTTTAAATGATTAACTGGGTAGTACGTAGAATCCCACACCCCCATGATTTGCGCATGACGGCGATGTTCGAAGACAGTTTCGAGCTTACTATCGGAGAAACATATCAATAAGCAAGCATATTTTGAATCGGGGATTCTTCGCAAAAAAGCTCACAGTCATATACGCTAACTCACTCAATCCATATCATGTATCGTTTGCATTTGCAGTTCCACAGATTCAGGATGGGTCTCTGTGGTATTTTTTGGAAAAAACACAATTTAATTTTCAGTAGAGGCAAGGACATTTATCTCGTCTATAGATCAGACATCCGAGCCAAACCAGTGGGGTTTCGTTCAGAAATAGAAATGCACTTAGAATCTTTGTTTGTCGAGTATTTGAAGAAAATTTAATTGTTTTAAATGTGCTCCCACCTCAGCTTAGATAGATTAAAGCATCTATTCTGCTAGCACATAATAATACTTATAATCCAAGTTATAATCTAAACTATAACCTAAATTATAATATTAGTTGTGATCTAAACCATGATTATAATTTACAAATAAGTTTACAAATGGATGAAATAGATAGAGTTTTTAATGTATGAAGTACAAGAGAGATCCTCAATGATGTAATTTAAAGAGTTAATAGAAAGAAATACCAATTTATAAGAATTTATGATGTTTTTTTAGCCTCTATAGCCTCTGTTTTGTGAAATCGGGAGAATGTGTTGAGATTGTTGTTTTTGGATGATTTAGCTTTGATCGCCGGGGGGGTTCGAAAATGTTGCCGTACTAGCCTCCTATTCGACAAAGGCGTATTTCCAACCAATTTTTTTAGAAACAAGCTACGGTGGGACTCCTATTAAAGGTTCTCTTTCGACTCCACTTCTCTCCCTGCCATCGCGCCCAACAAATCTTCCATAGCCGTACAAGTGTCCCCGCCGTTCCATAAATTTGCTTCGCTCCTTACTTGTCATGTGCTCAGTTCCTCTGACGTCATCCAAGACCATATCACTAGCGTAAAAGTAAGCCACCAGGCTTACAATTGATGTCGGTTGGCGGGGTAAATATGCTTGTTTGTGTAAACTATAAATCAATATCGCACTGATGAGATATATCAGTAAAATTACTGTCGATACCAGAAACATCGGTTTCGACATGAACACTCGGGGTACCCGCTCGATAGAACTCCCGGTAACGATCTTTTCATCCTCAATTGTTGTTGGACTAAGAAGCTGTGGATGATATTTAGCCATAAATGCGGCGAATACAATTTGATATAAGCCTGTTAAAGCGCTTTTGATGGTTTCTTTGTCTGAAGGCTCTAAATCAGGGTCTATTATAGCTGTAGAATTCGAGTTAAAAATCATGATTTGTGTAGACCAGTCTTCGAAACCGACGCTGGTCCCGTCATGCGGCGTAACATCATTTTTAGAGAATAGTTGTCTGAATGTCCCCGCGAGTGTCATTGTGGTAATGTTAGAGTCGAAGACACCAGCCATATCAAAAGTGGTGGTTGGGTTGCCTGTTGGCCCGGTGGTATTTAAAATTCGCCCCTGGAAATCTGCGGTCACTTGAACATCTTGGATCCAAAAATTCGGTTGGCATATAAAAGAATTCGAGCGAATGTTTTCTAATCCGTATCCACTATTGCTATCAGAAGTGCTGTTAGCTCGGATGCTGGTGAAGCCGAAGATTGAGGTACATGGATCCGAGTTATTGGCTGCATCAGCTGATGCCCCTTCGGTTACGAATAGAGGATATATTTCAGCTGCTATTTTAGGGCCCAGATTCACGAACCCTACACCTTTGTAGTCACCCTGTATTTTATGATTCGCGACGCAAGGTATTGTTTCTCCGTTTACTTCAACACTGGAAGCATAATTGACAAATGTTCCGTTATATGTAGGAGCGTTTTGGATGCAATCTAAGCTAGCGAAAAAGCTTTGGGTCGTCGAAATGAAGGTTTTGTTGGCATTCGACGTTTCATTCGTGGCGAAAAAGGGTGTAAAGAATCTCTCCGAGTTCATCCACGATGGCAGTGGAATACCATACGTCAGATGGGAATACAGCTGGTAGCTGACGTCTTTTTCACTGATTACGAACTGGTTTGAAGCTGGGCCTAGTATATTGCCGCCGTCTTTCAACACGCTCTCTGTGATAACGAACGGAAGAGCAGTTACTTTTGGAGCGTAAAGACTCTGGTAACTTTCGTTTTCTTGCTGTGGTGAGTAGCCTTGTTGAAACAATCCTGATAGGGCGACTGTGAGCACCTGTCCGAGCAATGTCATCGAGGTAGCGATAATAACCAAGTTTGCCTTCGAAGCGATAGCACGTCGGAGAACGAATTGAGGTGGGCGAATTGAGCACTCATCTGAGATAGACCCTCGCGAATTGGCATTGCGAGCAATCAATCGCTCAAAAGGTAGGTAGACGCACAACCATCTAGTAAGTTCTTGCCATAGAAGAGCTAGTAAACTTCCTATACCCGTCGGCAATATGGCGAATAATAACTGTTGGATTTGAATGTTAGGGCTTACTTCGGATAGTCCTAATCACAAGAAGTATATAATCAACTCCTCAATCCATGATTGAATAAGACTTCGAGCTAGATTTATTAATCATACTCACTCACCATTCTCTTTTCTGCCTATGTAGTATAGATAGCACAGAAATCCCGAAAGACCGGCAAGTGAAACTGCAAACAAGACACCGCAAACTCGTTTTAACATGAAGGGGTACTGATAAACGTCATTCTTTACTAGTGGTTTGGGCCTATGCTCCGCTTTCGGAGGAATTGCTTTTCCAAAAAGTGTCTCGTCAGTATATCTAATGGAGGTAAATGTAGAGCTCCCATACCTTCAGAGCAGTCTAGGCGATACGGGTAGCCAAAGTTCCATACGCCAAGTCGGAACTTCCACGTCGCTAGTCTTCGATTTATTTCCTCTTCTCCAGCCTCGTCCAATCCATTGAAAATACTTCGCATATTCTCACTTCCACTTATCAGTGACGCCAAGCCTCCTAAGGAGCCTGGATCCTGTAAGAGACTGTTTTCTCTTCGAAAGGAGAGAATTAAGAACGTAAAGAGTACCGCTATGGTCACGGCGAGCATCATTGTTACCAAGTGAGCGAAAAGAGGTACGACAATGATAACACTCCTTGTGTACACTCGGCTCCCTGATTCCGGCGCACTAGTGCCATCAGCCTCCTGAAAAAGAGCCGTTCTAACGTAGTTCGCGAAGAGAAGCCGTAGCGTTTGTGCCATGGCGTCTGATAAGAGCTCATTATCTAGCAGTGCTGTTACATTAGGCTGCACTGCTGTAAGATATCCTAGAAATGGGAAAGCATAAATCCACTGGAGGCCGAATTCTTGGTTTGTATCTGGAGTATAAGCATACTGACGAGGTGGAATCTGGAAGGGAATCGCCGTCTGATTTTTCCCATAGCGAGGGTCATAGTCTTTTGATGGAGGCAGACCGCTGTTACTGAGCATATATTCAAACTCCGTCGGATCGAATTCTTCGAGCGACAGCTTTTCTGGTCCTGTGCCGTCGTTTGATGCAACCACCGATTTCGTAATAGGGTCGATGGAGATCTGTGCATATTCTCTCTCATAGCTCAGATCACAGAACACAGCACCCACCCCCCTCTCAGGGTATGTTGAGTTATCTAAGATGAAAACAAGAACCGTACTCCGATATCCTCTGGCATCGTTAGGTGGACATGTGACCGAATCGATATAGTAGTTGCTGTAATCCGTGTACCCCCCGAGATATCCGACAAATCCACCGTAGAACCTGGCGGAATCGTCAAATTCGAAGCCACTTATTACGCCTAGATCAGAGAAGCACGTATTATCGGCGGTGCTAAAATTATAACTCCTGTTGTACGTTGTGCCTGACTCAGGGTTTATCTTCGCAGCAGAGCACGTGGGCTTTATAGAATATCGGGTAGTATTCTTCGACCACAAACTGGCAGCACTCTCGGATTCCAAGCTGTTGATCGGAGCAAATGGCGTGACCGCGTAGTTTTCTGTCGTAAATCCGGGCAAGCTGCCATTTAGACGTAAGAAGTTGTATGTAGTAAACCATAGTTGTGTTGTAGCGAGGCTTCCATTTATTAGTTCAAACTTATAAGTATCCTGAAAATTCGTCGCCAGGGTAGTCGTTAAGACGACGGATGCGAAGATTGACGATTGAAATGGCATGACGAGCGTAAGAATTAATAGTGCCGATATGCTCGCCGCACATATCGACCAATGTTTCCGGTAAAGAGACCGAATCGGTACCCAGGGACCAAAATCCGTCACATAACTCAGCGCTAGAGAGTCGCTATTCCTAGCACCTTGGGGGTTTGATAATTGAAGAAAGGGTTCTAGTCTCTTGGTGTCAAAGTCCAACAAGGTAAATCCAGCGCCAATAAAAACCAAAAGAATAGTTCCAAGATATTTCAGTATAAAATTTGCCAGTGTCGAAAATTCTCCCGTAGAGGGATCAGCTTCAAATAAAAAATCTTTTTTATTGTTGATATGAAGAGTCCATTGAATTGCTATCATCAACACCGCTAAGATAGCACATAGAAATAATATAAACAAGGGCTTAGAACTGAAAGGTCTCCAGCCTAGTATAATGATTTAGCATCGGGTTAGGATCAATGGCTCTTCTAGTTATGAAATCATATCTGGGGTGTGAATCTACCTTGCTGGTTCTGTCTTTCTAGATACAGCGGGCTTCCAGATCCGGTGAGACGGTGATCGTAAGACGCCGAAGTATTAGTGAAGGCGTTACCCTGGTTAAAACTGTTGTGCTGCTCGAACATAGCTGGCTGCCTCATATCAAAATTTGGAAAAAAACAAGTTTGGTTTGGAAATGACCGCACAGCTTATTTAGGCCGCCGTGCTGTCGAGTTCATTTCATAATGGACGTTTCCGTGAATGCTAGTATTGCACATAAATTTCAAGCTTTAGCGAAAAATAATACCGAGTGTTGAGAGAAGTTAGAAGGATCCCCCTGATAATGAAGATTTTCAAAGTTTAAAATTTTATAGGAAATTGAACGCCTGGATCTTTAAGAACAAATTCTTTATATATAATTCGAAATCATGCAGAGCCACGGCAGTTGCCTTGGCTTTAGCTTGGCGGTTAGGTGAAGCCGAAACTTCAAAGCCTCGCATTTCGGGACTGTATGCTGCAAACATGATTGGCTCTCATCCACCCGCGCTCCAAAATAATGCACCAAGTGTTTCAAAAATGCAGGGAAAGGATATAATTCTACAACTGTTAAGAAAATGAGGCTCTAGTAAATGCAAATCGTCAACCATGGCTCGAGATTTAAACCGATTTGAGGACGAGGCTACTACGAAATCTGAAGCCTTAGAAAATATTACATACCATGTCATTTACGTGTAGAATTGTGATTTGAAATTGGAGTGCATACTTGAATCAAATACTCGTTATAACATTAGTCTCGGTGAACGATGGAGAGTTGCTGAATTTAGATCGAGCCAATCCGAATATATTCTGATCGGTAAGCCTTTGTCTGAATTGAATATTTGATCCAAATTACTTCGGAATCGAGGCTGCAGACTTTCATCACGGAGTGACTTCAGCCGCACACGCCGCATTTGCTGCATATGCCCAAGTTACACAACGAATGGTATCAAGGCTAACTTTATCGCCCTAAAGCCTCCGACTGAGCCTCTCGGGCCGTTTCCTTTGAAATGGGAAAGCACATTATTTCGTTTCATCGAGCGCCTCGTGCGCCGCGGTCAGTTCACGGAGAATAGTGGTTTCTTTGCTGATATCGCAGAAATTAAATATTCCTATCTAGTACGTAGCACGGTCGCCTGCGGGAACGAAGCATAGAAAAACCACCTTTGAAAAACCACCTTTTTGCTACCTTCCCCTAAACTCACAGGCACAAAGCGCCGAAAGTTGGTGGTTACACGTCGCTATATATAGTTTAAGTTGGCTACAATATGTGGCGAACGCGGAATCGATAAAATATTTTTGTTCCAGGTCAGCTCGTGCTTCCAATAATTCATTTGTGGCCTTGAGCTCTCGAAAGCAAGGACAGCAACACATAATGTAAGGACCTTATTCGACTGCCCTCCGGCTTGTAGTGGACAAAGGCTACATGCTTGATATATTATTACTATGTGATACCTGTAACATAATGGCTACTCCTCACAGTACAGACCTAAAATGACTAGAAGGTTGTCGAAATCCCTTTAAATTCCTTGTAGAGCGACTTGGTGGGATACTTTTCTATCAAAAGCATGATGGTCATTCTTCCTGGAAGTAGGACTTGGTTTTCGTAGAATTAATCTAGGAACAACGATGTCTTGGGTTCTCACGCAAATTTCAACCCAGGAGAACCATGACGTGGGGGTGTAGATTGACTAGAGCTCTGAATTGGTAATGCAATCCAAGTCCACGAGCATTCAATTTGGTTTGCTAAAATCAAAGGTCCACAGCGTCGAAAGTTGCTTATTCACACATGGAGATAGTCATAGTGTTACCAAGAGCACGTCAATCTGCTGCTCATTAGAAATAATCTCAGTAAGCCAGTGTCTGGTTGTTGAGGTCAAGTAAAAGTTCCTAGTCTTGCTAGGCATCAGTTCTTTCAGAACTTACTCCACCATTTGCACAGCTTCAAATTCCGGGACTTTCTCCGGTTCTCGCCCTCGCAGTATCCAAACGTCATGGTGTGGATATTCCCAAAATCTTGAATGCCAATGCCTGGATTGCCTCTAAAGTCTTTTGCACCCTCCCGATACCGTATACAAAGCCGTTTAAATTCTTGGTTATATACCGGGTAAGAAAAACAACAATAACGGTAAAGAGATGTCCAGTCAACAGGCCCATAAACCGAATACGAGATCCAAGAGTTCCAGGCTGGACGAATATCGGGATATTAAGTCGGGATCTGATTTTAATCCTGTTACATGCTGCGATATTGGCAGCCCGATATCATAGATGGCAAATGAGTGAAGTGGGGGCATCTGGTTTGCTTCCTGTCAGAAACATAACAAGCGTATTGGATCAAATGGAGGTGATGAGCATGCAGATTCCATAATCTTCGAGTAAGCAGTATCGTTCTATCAATATTCGGATCGAAAGCCGTGAACCCTACTATCGCTTGCTTGGGAATAACAGGGATTGATTAAAGGCCAGCTATCGCGTGGGTTGACAATGACCCAGGACATCGGTCGGAAACCCAAGCGAAACTTAAAAGCATGAGGATTCTCGTATTGAGATGCAATAGCTGTTGCAAACTTAAGGGTAGCATCGCATGATTGGCTCTGGTTGCTAGGAGTTGATTTTTCTTGGCATGGAGTCTATATTGAAGAGAATTGTCTTGTAGATAGGTGATCATGTTGGTTGGAATAAGGTAGAACCCACCTGTGAAATGGCGGCCGAACAAACAGATCGATCAAAGTGGGGCGCTATGTAAAGGCGAGTCGGTGTTTGCTACGATCAAACCCAGCTTTCAACCGTGGATAACCTTCATGTTGGAGGCGAATTTCAAATGTCCTTCGGTGCTTCTGCGTCGAATGTTATCCACAAAGGCCAAAAATATAGCAAAGGAACGGCATGAATACGAACGGCTATGAGATAAGTCTTGAAGGGAACTGAGATTGACCAATCTCGGTCGCTCGACAATAGGAGACAATGTTGATGAGAAGTGGAACCTGTTGGTTGTGGGTTGCTGACAGTGATTAGGCAGCAGCCAGATGGGGTAAAATCTTGAAAATCCCGCCTGAGAACAGAACATTGGTTGTCAAGCAGGGACGATCCATCATGGGCTAACGAAAGAACGGTATCTCGGACGGATGATATCGAATTGTTTAAGCGTACCTGCCTACTTTGTCGATGCAACCCATTGCGACATCCGGTTGCCAGCTCCTCACGAGATTTTCTGCAGATGTCGCACAAACTTGCGCCCAGCCTTCAATTGTTCAAGCGACCAAAAATTTATTGAAGCATGTGACCGGGAAATGGAGCCAAGGCTAGGTTAGCGTCGGGATGGAATGTTCCTTCGAGACGATGCATTGATGGCGCGGCGGAATTTCGTCACATTTGCAGGAATTGGAAGTTGCGAACGCGCAACAGCATCGCCTTTCGTTAGAGAAAGCCGAGTTTTCACAAAGACAGGTATCAAAGAGCATATCTCTAGGATTCTGATCAATATATTTCCAAGAATCGAACGGCACCCGGGTACCGTCCGGCGATATCATGAATTAGAAGACCAGTCGGTTTAAGGTTTCTCTGGTGTTCTGAGGTACCGTGGTACAGTAGCCACGATCCAGCAGATCTCTTATCTGATATGGCAAGTGAGAGTATCGAAACTAGCAATATTGAAAATTTATTTGATGAATCGAGCAAGTCAGAAAGCATGCTATCCCTTCCGAACTTTGCGTCTCCTTCGGTACCGACTACGAGCCTTCCGCGGTACGAGACCCGCTTGTAGTTAGCAGATTTTTCGTTGAAAAACAGAATCTATGTCGCTTGATATGTCGTGGTCAGCGCGCTGTCTTGCCAATCGAGTTCTTTGTCTCAACCGAAAAACTTTAAAACCCACTCAAGGGAGAAAACACCAAACGATCGATTGTCAGTCCCGTGAAACCCATGGCATAATCTCAAGAACCTTGCCCTGCAACACCTGTGGCATATTAATTACTGCAGCAACCTAGGCTTGACTGCGGTTCTCGCGTTGCTTGGGTGTCTGATGATCATATACTGGTTTCCGAGGTTTCGCCAATGCGTGGAGGCGACCTTTGATGCCAAAGAATCATATCATCATGCTCAGAGGACGGAAATCTCCTGATATGGAAGGTGCTGATTTCTTTATCTTCTTTCATATGTCTCGTGAGAAGAGGTGGGTGGTATCTTCGTTTCCTCGTACCGACGCTAGGATTGATTGACCCGGGATCCCTGGCCGGTGGTTGATAGCGGCCAGAGCGAGCCCAGGAGCGGAGGTTTCCAATGACAATCATTCTCACCGCCAAACTGCGAACGAGACTAAATGCGAAAGATGGCACTCCCAAAAAAAAACCAAGATCGAGATATCGATTCGATTTTTTTTGTGTTCTGATGCCTGATACCTTTGCCCTCTTGGCAGTAACTGCTCAGTCGACTATCCACATCATATGAATTCTGTTCGGTCTCTTGCGGTATACGGTACCCGTTTAAGAATTCTTGGTGGTATGTCAGGGGGGTTGTTTGGGTTTGGAGGTATGTTTACCATTTTTTTTGGAACCCTTCTTGGTATCGCTGTCCACCATCCTCTTTGCGATGAATTGATGGACGGGCAAAGACACCCTTCTTCTGAACCTTACTCTACGCGAGAAATCTTGCCTTTTGTCTCTTCTTTGGAAAAGACGGTGTGAGAAGATAAAGAGAGAGAGCAGACACCATAAAATGGCCCCGTTTCGTCGCTTGCGAATGTTCGACGTTTTCTTTTCTGACAACTGTGCCTCCATTTTCTATCCGCCTAGTTAGAGTAGGATATTGCAGTTCCTGCAGATAAGGCGTATAAGATCATGTCGGACAAGCAGCAGCTGCAAGATATCGAGGCCAGTGGCCAGCCCGCCAACCACTCGGGCGCCGCCATCAACGGCATTGCGAACGACAAGCGGAACTCAGTCGTGCCGTCGGAAGGCATACCTGGCGATTTGAAAGAAGAACTAGAGCAGACGCATATTGATGTCTACTCTCCCTTTCCAATCGACGAGGACGCGAGGGAGGAAGGAAACATCCTCACCGTTCGCGCGGTGGTTATAGGATGCATTCTTGGTGCTTTGGTCAACGCCAGCAATGTTTATCTTGGTGAGTTACAATCAACATCAGGTCAACACAACAAGAGTATTTGCCCTGCTAACGTTCGAAATGTATAAACAGGTCTCAAAACGGGATGGACGTTTACTGCTAACATGCTGGGCGCCCTTGGCGGGTTCGCTGTAATCAAGCTCTTTTCGCTTACCAAAATCCCACTCATTGGTGGCTACTTTGGACCTATGGAGAACAATATCGTGCAGACTTCGGCTACGGCCGCTGGTGGTCTCGGAACGATCTTTGTATCCGCCGTACCAGCTCTGTACCAGATGAACCTACTCTCCAAAAACCCAGCAGACGATTACTGGAAGCTTATCGCTTTCACGGCTGTTTCTGCCTACTTTGGGTTCTGCTTTGCCGTCCCATGTAAGATATTCAATGACCTTATGAGATAATTTCGGCTAACGAAAAGTAGTGCGAAAGTTTTTTATCATTCATATCGCTCGCGAACTCAACTTGGTATACCCTACTGCTTCTGCTACAGCTTTGACTATTAGGAGTATGCACTTGAGCACTGGTGGAATGGAAAGTGCCAAATCGAGAATCAAGGGATTGTCCATCGCCTTCATTTTCGCATTCATTCTGAGAGTTGTCTCGCAATACGCTATTGGTATCCTGTGGGATTGGCGTCAGTATCACCATAACCTTTTTCTCTTCAATGGAACATAAATACTAACTGTGTAATAGATATATTTTGGTGGATCTATACCTGGGGCGGAAAGGGTGCAATCGCTCTGGTCAACTGGGGCTGGTATATTGAATGGACACCAGCCTTCATCGGAAGCGGTATGCTTGTCGGTCTCAACGCTGCCTATTCATTCCTCGCTGGATCGATCATTGCTTGGGGTATTATCGGACCGACCTTGGTTGCATATGACGCCGCATTTTGCACACATGCTAGTGAGAATTATCCCGACATGTGGACTTGCAACAGTCTCCGCCTCGCCGATCCTAAGAACGCTCCCTCCCCTCGCTACTGGATGATTTGGCCTGGTGTTCTTCTTATGATGGCCGTTAGCTTTGCCGAGCTCGCCGTCAACTATAAAATCATCGGAAAGGCATTTGGAGCTGCTGGAACTTTAGCAGCGAAACGCATCAACATCTATCTTCAGCGACGAGGAAAGTCGGTCGAATTCATCTCAAAGATGGCAGCGAAGCCCATTTCTGCGGATACGGTACAGGACCCGTCTCCCAAGGAGGACCAAGTACCCACCTGGATGTGGGCTATCGGATGTGTCGGCGTCGTTATCCTTACCTGCGTTGTTCTCGGCCTGCAGTACTCCTTCCCAGTTGGATACTCCATCCTATCACTTGTCCTCGGTCTATTCTTCGCTCTCCTTGCGATTCAGTGCACTGGTGCAACTGATATCACACCGATCACCACCGTATCCAAGGCTTCTCAGCTCATCATGGGTGGCGTTACCAAGGGACAAGGAACGGGAGTTCAAACAGCCCAGCTTTACAACTTGATGGCTGGCGCTGTCGCTGCGGGTGCTGCTTCACAATCCACCGATTTGGTAAACGATTTCAAGGTTGGTTTCTTGTTGAGGACACCTCCCCGCGTACAATGGTACGCACAGGGTATCGGCTCTTTTGTCAGCATCTGGCTTGCCCCATCCATCTTCGTCCTATTCACCAAAGGTAAGCATTTTTTCATTCCAAGATTAAATTTCGTGTATTAACAGAGATACAGCATATCCGTGCATCATCGACCTTGAGCTGTCCGATTCTTGCGACTTCCTCGCTCCCTCGGTTTCAGCCTGGCGTGCCGTCGCCATCGCAATGACAGACCCAAGCTTCCCCATCCCCACATCTTCAGGAATCTTTGCCATCGTCATATCCGTCGTTGGTGTCCTCGTTGTTATCGGTCGACACTGGCTAAATGCCAGCGGTCGCATCAAAGCTGCAAAGATTATGCCAAACATGATGGTTCTCGGTCTTGGTTTCTTACTGCCACAGACGCAGTACTCCATTGCCATGTCTATCGGAGCTACCATTGCTTTCGTGTGGCTGAAGAAATGGCCTGTCAAGTTTGAGATTTACTGCTTCAGTGTTGCGGCTGGGCTTATCGCTGGCGAGGGTATCGGAGGCGTGATCAATGCCTTGTTCCAAGTTGTTAATATTGGGGGAAATACTCTGGGGACAAACGTTGGGTGTCCTGATGCATCTTGCTAGACGATTTCGAAAACCATCTTTCAGAGATCTAAGCATAATTGGAAGTGATATTTTATTTTATTCCACGTTACCTCATTTCGTTGGCGATGGGGTGCTATTGTGAATATCTATGTAGTTGGTGTGGTAGAGAGATATATACCTGATGACAGGATGGATTTTGCTGTGTTGAGTCGATGTTCCCCGTCTCAGCTTCTTGAATCCTGAGCTATTGATATTATATTCATTTTGTCCATATAAAAGTATAGTATATAATACTTAATGATCATTAATTTTACGAGGCTTGATACTGCCAAGATTGCCACGGAGCTTAGCTCGTAGCGTAAATGAGGCGTATTTCTAGATGAACGCATTCATCAATTAATGTAACATAATTATCACTACACTTCATGCGAACAGAAAGAGCGGAACAAGTCTATCTGGTATGATCTCGGGCGCGGTGATTGGGGCAGCAATGACCTGCCTGCCCATGCAATGTCAACGCCCGAAATGCAACAGTTCGGATAGTGATATTTATAATAGAATTAAACCGGGATAGCTTGCATATTATCATCCTCGTCAGGCCAAATGCTACATAACAGGAAACAGGAATTGAATTAATATTGTCGGATGTATTAGAACATGTATCAGAATATTTCCTACTTATATGCATCTCGAATGCAATTCTGGAGTACTTGAGTATCTTGCGTTGGAGCGTGACATCCCATTTTCGATGAAAGCCCTCGCACAAATAAAGACGCCTGAGTAGATAGATGCAGGTTAGTTTTTAAATCCACCACATCTAAACTATCATCTTTCCCTTATTTCATCGCAAACCGTCCTTCATAATCTTCCACACGCTTCCTCTCTTCTAAGAAACATTCCCTTTCCTGGCGCTCTAACAATATTGTCGGGTTGTATGCTTCAAACAGATGATCACTAACGGTTCAGCATGCCTAAAAATATGAACAGCGCTAACGGTCAGCAACGGTTGATTCATCTCTCTTCAAATGGTAACCGACTAGAAGTTCACCAGGGTCTCCGTAGTCCCTCTCCGATGCTGCTCCCTCCCGCCGTGTCTCCAGAAAGCGAAGATTCTGATCCCGCTGACTCTCATCAAGACCTGTATGAAGTAATTTATGATGCCATTGAGGCGCCTGGAGTTGAATCTATCAACCAACTATCTAGACCCCAAGGTTCCGATAGTCCCCTGCTTCGATTTGAAGGATTTAGTTTCCTTAGTATCTCAGATAGCAGCGAGGCTCCTTCTCCCAAAGGAAAGACTCCAAGATTTTACAACGGCGATCTATTAGATCTAAGCAGCATGGCAGGCATTAAAGAACCCAATGGTGTCCATGACGAAGCGCCAGTTTCTCCTATTCCACCGCCAGCCATCTTGACCTTCGAGGAAGGACGCCCGTACCAGCTTCCATGGGACGAAATGAAAGCTAAGATGAAATCTGCCTATGATAATCAAATGGACAACGAGATTCTCGACTGTCTCCTTATTCAAGACCACACAAGATTCTTGTTTTTTGATATCAAATGGACGCATATCGGCGATTATCTGGAAATCAACTTTGCTCGCGTCCCGACCCAGATTTGTATTATCGATTTCAAGGGAAACGTCATCTACCAGGCCAATCTCGCAATGTTTGATCCTCGCAACGGCAAAGAAATTCTCGACATGCACCAATGGGTCTGTCTTATCGAGGATTATCTCTACAGTGGCGCAATGTCCAGACGATGGTATGACGAAAGACGCCTCCAAGAGGCCATACACCATATGCGAGGCTACTTTTGGTCCAAAGATATCCCACGCAAGAATATCTGGCGCATCAAGGAAGATCTTAAACGACTCCGCCTTCGTCACAAAATCTTGTTTACTCATGATGGGAATCTTCGTACTTACGATCTACTGCGTAAACTTCTTTCCGACACCGTTCTACCTCCTCGCTTGCTGACTATGAGCAGCTATAAATTGATCAAATTGATCTTACCGGACATGCCACGCACGCTGTACGAGTTTTACACACATATCGTCGATTTTGACACATTCAGCAGTCCCGAAAATCCAGTGCTTCGCAAGCACATTGCCAGCGACGACGCCAAGTACGTTCGCGAGATTATTACCTTTTTCATCCGCGCTTGGGAGTTTTTTCAGCGAGAACCGGGCGGGAGACCGCTGCACCAAAATCCAACACGGTTGGTCGATTGTTGGGAGGGCTTTCCGTACGATAGTCCACTTTTCGAGCCACTAAGTGATAGCGACGGAGAGAGTGATTGTGGTTTCACCCTTGACGAAGTTGAAGCATACGATAAAAAGAAGGAACTGGAGATAGGGGACGGTTCCGATAGTACAACTGGGCCACCTGAGAGGAAGACGTGTCGTACTTTGAGAAGGAAGAAGCGATTCAGTTTCAGAAATGCTAGCGTTTCTACTGAGGATGCTGAAGGTAGCGGTTCTACTGTTATTGCTGGCCCTGAAACCCTTATTGAGACCATCGGGGCTCCCGATGGGGAGGATGAGAGGTCTGACGGGGTTGGTTCTGCGGGGTTTCATACTCCTCCGGAAGATCTCCTTTACTTTTCGTCTGATGCTTCTACTGTTGATTCAGAAAACTTGATTCAATTCGGTTAGATAATGTTTATCCTGTCGTTTTTCTTAATGGGCATTTGTACTGTGGTAGAGGAAATAACATAAATATATTATATGCTTTGCTCCACTATCTAGTTTCGCGGATAAAGCATATTAAAATCTAACTCCCGTGGTATCTGCTAGTCTTCCTGGTTTTGATATCTCCAAAATGTGCTCCCAAGCTTGAAATCCCCACCAAGAACTCTTCCCATCCTTTCAACCTGCTTGCACTGTTCCACTATCCCAAAGTATTTTGGAAACCATTTACTCCCTTCTCTTTGTTCGGTCCGTCTCAGATCTCTTTGCCACTCCTCAATCTTTCGCTTTTCCTCTGTCGCACGTTTCCGATCTCTGTTGCTCAGAGCATCTTTAGTCGCCGCCCATGCCTTTTGCGACTCCCACTAACTCTGTTTCTCAATCGGCGCCGTCACAATCTCCCCCTTATCTCAATCATCAACCCTAAAAACCTCCTCCTTCCGATTCCTCATATCCCTAATCTTCACATCCCCGTTCCAGAACCCCGACACTACAATCAAGGCTCACTCTCCTTTTCTACACCCCCACCATCCTCCTGGCACCTACATATCGTAGCTGATACCCGCTTCCCATCATCACCCGAACTAGTATACCACCCCAAACACTTCTTAACCGTTCCTTTCCGTATCACATCCTCCCCAACGCTATCCGTGTGATATACCCCGAAGAGGAAACTATATGACATGGTCCAGTATATTCAGATGATACACCCCCTATACCGAAGCTAAGGAGTCTCTTTATACGTCGTGCGGGGAAAGTGGCGAGGTGGTGTTCGTTGTAGCGTTTGATGGAGGTGAGTGCATGGCCTGTTTGGGTCATTGTGATGCTAGCAGTAGTGGGGGTGAAGGTTGTGGATTAGGTTAGGTGCGCTTGTACCTGTATCAAAAGCTGCCAGTATTTAATATTTTTATATATATTGTGGGTTTTTGTGACTAGTGAAGGTATGGAGTGGAAACATACGCTAATCCCGTGAGATTTATTACATATATAACTTGCAGTAGTAGGCGGATGATGTCCCACCTGCTTACACGCCACTTCCGTCTCCGAATTATCCGACCCGCGAATTTTCGCGAGAAACAACTCCCCGAGATATGGGTTTAATGGTTTCTTGAGTTGTCCTGTAGCTTCTTCGTTATATAAATTAGATGCACTAGTACTATTCGGTTGCTGACACGTTTCGGGTTGTACTTTTAATGTCGCAATGTAGTTTTTGAGGATTGATACAGCGCGATCGAGGGAGTCGGTTTGGGTAGTTGGGAGAAGGAAGAGGTTGTGGTGGAGGGTTACGAGAGAGGGGTATTCTACCGTGGATTTGGGGGCTAGGAAGGGATATAGTGCTCAAGTCGGTGGTTCGGATGTTGGGGAGGTACTATATTATTATTGTATTATAAATTGTTAGAATATTTCTAAGATTTTTTGTACTTGAGTATTATAGCTGTTGTAGTCCAGTATCAATTTTCGGGGGGGGTTGGGACTCGGAGGAGAAGGGGAAATTTACAGAGAGAAAGTCCCGTATTCCTTGGCTATAGTCCCCCGATGGAAGACCAAACGAAGATAGAAACTTCATGGTTCATCCGAAATTTATTTCGCTAGCCAATTGAATCTTTGATATCCGTTCCAATTCTGAAATGTAAATATATCACACCTACATTCGCCACTTGAGACCTTATAACAAAAGAAATCCAGAACTCGAGCTTCAGTTCGGAGCGACAGCGTCTATCTACCATAAATTGGGAAAATGTAAGATATAAATAAAAGATTTCAGATGTTCTCATCCAGATTTATCCGTAATCCTATTTTATTCATATCATAGGATATGAGATTGTAATAAGCTCATTCGATCGAGTCGATCTCAATAAAGGGCTATCTCGATCGAAGACAGTCAATTACGTCACGACTCTGACGGGCAACGAGAGCCAATCAAAATGCAACACCTGCAACGCATTTCTCTTTTGGGATGGAAGAGTCTTTGATTGTGTTGCGCTCTAATTTCGGTCCCTTCGCTCACCAATATGCCTGTTACATTTATCGTGCCGTAGTGGACTGTTTCGGAATCACAGATTTACAGAAGGAGACAAGAGATGCTGATCGATGAGAGATTCTCTTCTATAACACGACCTTAAGATACAAAAACTTCATTTTCTGAGTTTCTCCATAAAGGAAAAATGTTGGATTCTTCCTTTTAGTCGACTCGGATTTCCATGGATAAACAGAAAAAGGACCCGCAGAAAGCGACGGACACAAAAACGAGATGTACTTAATGGACAAGGACAAAAAAGGCACAAAAAGGAACAGAGTACACAATCAACAAAAAACCAGAAACCTTGCGCCGGAACCAGATAAACAAGCGGGACAACCGATTGAAAACTTCCAGGAAGAAACCCGAACATAAATCCAGGGGGAAAAACCAAGCAAAAGCCAACAAGTCTAAAGTCTATCAGCCTCAAAGCTGTTTTCAAAAACGCCAATATAATTGCAAACCGTCCCTCTGGTCCTTTCTCCTGGACCGCAAGCATCAAAACAAATCATGTAAACAATCATTAACAGCTATGCGGAAACTTTCGGAAACTAAAGGTAAATCTTCATAACATCATAAAATCATAAAACTCGTAACTGTGAATTCAAAACAATAACAGAGAAGAAGATACTCATCTGAACTCTGAGAACACTTATACTCCGGTATGCCGCCGCAAACACGAAAGCGATTCTTGGTGGGTACTTTTGTTATTTTCCTAGGAACGCCGTCCAATAATAAGAAACTTAAGTCTCAAAAGAAAACAGTCGCGTGGGTATTCTTTAGTATCTGTGGAATCGGAGTCGGTAATCATAGGGATTGAGGCCGAGGTGGCAGCGGGTGGGGCCGAGGTCGTCGAGGTTGTTGTGGGTTGGGCTGGTGGCGTAGTGGAAGGTTCTGGTGTATCGGTCACCTCTTCTGGTGGAGAAGATGACGCTGGGGTTGGGGGGTTGCGATTGTTGCGTTGGCTGAGATGGTTGAGATGGCTGCGATGGCTTCGTTGGTTTCTTCTTATAAGGATGGGCAGGAACCACGACCGGCGCTGGCGAAACGGGTTCTGGAACAAAGTTCATTTCGATGGCTTGATTTCCAGTTTTTGCGGCAGTCACCTTATTGCTCTTAACGTTTTTCGTCTTCTTATGTACGTTCTTATGCTGGCTTTTATGAACATCTTTTGGTGCTCGCTTCTGAACTGGTGGTGTATCTGTGTCAAATTCCGATTCGGGCTCTGGCGCTGCGGCTGCTGGTGCTGCAGCTACTGGCATTGGAATGTTCATTTGCATTGCTTGGTCTCCTGTCTCGGCAGCAGTGACACCGTTCTTCTTCTTGTTCACCTTCTTTTTATGTACGTTTTTGTGCTTGTGAACATGAACGTGTGTAGCCGGGTTAGGAGAACGCTTCTGAACTGGAGTAGATGAGGCGGCTGGAGCCTCATCGGACGATTCTTCGCTGGTAGCTTCTTCTACCACTGGTGCCGAGGCTTGTGCAACTGGCATTGGAACGTTGATCTCCATCGCTTGGTTTCCTGTTTTTGCGGCATTCATACTATTCTTCTTCTTGTTGACCTTCTTTTTATGCACATGCACATGTTTGTGAACGTGGACATGTGTAGCCGGGTTAGGAGAACGCTTGGTAACACCAGTGGAGGATGCACTTGGAGCAGCTACCGCTGAGCTCGATGCCGCTGCTGAGCTTGGTGCTGGCGAATCATCACCAGATTCGGCACCAGTGTCCGTAGCAGAGTCTGTAGCAGTGGCGTGGTGTCGGTATCAGTGTCAGCCCCGGTATCAGCCCCGGTATCAGCTCCAGTTCCCTTGCCTTTGCCGCCCTTCTTACCCTTCTTACCCCCCTTCTTTTTACCGGCTTTAGCTTTCTTGGCCGCCTTTGGTTTCTTTGCTGCCTTTGGCTTTTTCGCCGCTTTTGGCTTGGGTGCTTTCTTTGCACCTCCCTTCTTAGGCTCACGCTTTTCAAGCTCCGAGTCTAAGGAACGCTTGGTAACTTCGTCATCATCTGAGGAGGCCAATCTATCAGCTAGATTGCAGCTGAAGTATCAAAAAAAAAAGAGGAATATGGCAATGCCAATTCAAAGGAGAGGATGCAGCTTCGAAAAGCCGCTGGCTGTGGTGAGAAGGGAGGAGATGACGAGAATGATAAAAAGGATGCTGGAAATATGAGGATTTGGTCTCTTATATAGACATTTCTCACGGGATTGTTACATTACGAGTAATGATTGACCGAAGTTGAATGAGATTGTATCTGTCCGACTGAATCCTTCAGCATCCTGGTCTTTCGTGTTTCGAATGTAAGAAGGCCATGAGGCCAGATCGATGCCCAGAATGCAAATACAGCATCTACGAGCCGTTCTAAGATAGGATATTCATGATATGGAAATCAGAGGCTAACTTCTATTCCGAATGGTACAGCTCCATGCAAGCTTGACACTGCAGACGGCTGTCATAGGACGCGAAAGTTAGGATCCGTTCAGTTAACTATCCTAATGTGCATTAATGCATTACGCAAGTCCATACAGGGCCACGGATCTAAGGAACCATGGCATCTTTCGAACTTTTTACAGATACAAATGTGTAGTTAGCCGGCCGTTTTATTTATCGTATTGTGTTTTAGAGGCAACTTATCGGATGGACGCTAATTCTTTATCTACAGATAGAATGATATCGGCTAACTTCATGACGAGTTCCATCACTTAGCCTTTCGTAAACATCTCGAGGCGGTTTTAAGGCCTAAAAGGGGTTCTGAGAGCTCTTGCCCTCGTAAATTTGATATACGGATACTCTTTTGTCCCGAAGATAACAGTTGTCAAGTTATCTATTAGTTACGCCCTTGAATCCGATTGCGATCCCTCGCGAGATTGACATTTCCAGACAAGATCTAACCTCATCAAACACAGGCTAGTGGTCACGTGTATACCTCGGATCAGAAGAGCAGTATTGAAACTAGCAAGTCATCAGTATCCTCCAAATTTTGCATCGCATATAATAAACCGGTAGCTGGTTGTACGATTCTCTGGAATTTCGGGCCAGGACCGTCAAATACATGGCTATAACTATCTTCCAAAGGTGATTATATTACTCAACGTTTGAAATTTTCTTTCCTGCAAATGTACGCCCAGATAGAAAGGAATGAATTCTTAGATTAAGTTAATCGGATTAAGAGTTCTCCTTATGACGATAACATTTAAGTCGTTTGTAGAAGTCTGAATAGGACAGCCAAACTCGGATCCGGCAACTGAATCTCCAAAAGTGCGTCACTAGTCTCATTGCGTCTTGAGCGTTATAAATATATAGACTTACCTCTTACATGGACCTTCTAATTTCCGCAGCAGCAATACAGAAAATACTAATTTCTACTAAATGGGTTCACTTACCGGTCTTGACTTATTTTTCTGATTTTTATTGCCATTTTAAGGGAAACTTTTTAGAAGTTTCGTAAGCCTTGAGTAAAGCTCATAAGCGAAAACCTAATCTAGCGAGATAAAACTCAATTATCGCTAGATAGCAGACACATTATATAGGGTCCAATGCTCATTTCTGCAAGTGCCCTGTAAAGTAAATCTCAAAGCACAAACCAGAGAGGTATAACATCCCCTAATTACTTTCAAGCTATGGAATATAGTAATCCCTAGCCTCAATTGCTGAAATGTGTGTAAATTGTTATTCAGTTCTAGACATCGTGGCTAAGAAAAGGTGCTCGTCAAGGTCTCTTTACTACCTCCCCTACGCCCCCAGCATGGGAAGTATTGATGACCAGGATAGCTAAGCGATTGGAATCCGGTGAAATAGCGAGACATGAGTCAGGCTTCGATGTCAACAACCTAAAAGTGATCTACGTTAGATTCCTTTCTGACATCTCATAGACAAAAGCCCATGCTTGAGAAGATTTTACTGAAAGAGAGGGGAAAGATGTTTGTCTTCGCAAAAGCGACTTGTTACCAACAAGGTAAAATATATATTGCGGGCGCAGCTCTAGCCGTAAGTACAGGCATACACATCAGAAAAACAAAGTGCAAGCAAAACCAGACTGTTAATTAGAAAATACCCTACCATATAAGGCATGCCGTATGCCCTCAAAGACTAGCCTCTTACTAAATCAGGTCTAGAGGCTGTCGATAGTCGCCGTCAATATTGTGCGTGGGCCTAAGGATGAGGTCCTCTTCTGTTGGTTACGGTGTCCAAGAAGAAAGTGATGAATGTGGTTGGCTAGGTTGCGAGGTCCGATCCCGATCTTATGTACCGGTAGCTGGATTTTCAGACGTTTCGTTCCACAATTTTGGGCTATAACTGTGCATGTTGTCTCCCCTCTCGGGGTCTTACAAGTCAAAGTTTGATTAACGGAATTCAAGAACGGACAGCTCGCAAGACACCAGCTATATTTGAGATCTAACTATTGCCAAAGAACCATGTTAATATTCTAAAAGATCAGGATTCTCATATTTCGCCTCTAAATATATGTAATTCTTCACAAAAACAAAGAAACATTTTCTCGGCGAGTTGAATCTCTAGGCGAAAATTTAGATTCACGCTTTCATTGCTGCAAACTAGGTTAAATTGCATAAAGGTAAAGATGTTCTTCATCAACGCGTGTGGGGTTTCCGGGTTTGTGGATATGCCAACCGAATTTGTTTCTCTCAGCCTAATATCGCAGGTCACCGAAAGCGATGGTTTCCCATCCACTATAGGAATTGCCACCACTTTTGGGTGGAGTGTTATGGGTCGGGATTATCTTTTTTAGGGAATTTTGACAAAAGTATCCGACGAAAACTCGGTTTTCGTCAAAAAAGATTTTTGGCCCAGGAAGAGGCGGCAGGTACAAAAGCATGCTTAAGGAAAATAAAGTCTCAAGTTGCCAAGTTGCGTGACAAATTCGGGTATGTTACACATAAAATATGTTACGCGGAATACTTGTTTCTCAGCTCTGAAATTGCTCATTAAGAAGAACCGTTCTGAAAACCAGAAGCCCAATAGAAATATAACGAGTATAAAAACAGAAACAGAAATTCAACAATATAGGTAAGCTTTTAGTATGGAGGATGCAATACCTGCACAACGTAAGCTTTTTCGTCGGATGGAAACACAGGGGGTGTGGATCGCACTCACAATGAAGCGAGAGTTGCACCCGCAGAAAATTCGGCCCAGCCGTACGGGAACATCCTCTAGTTTGGGTAACCAACAAGGCCACTTTTTTCCCAAGACCCAAATCTAGTCTAGTATGAAGACTCAAATCCTCTTTTCCGAGTGCGAAGTGCCAGATCTCCAAGCAATGCATTGTGGGGTGAGCAAGCGCAATACAGGTAACTCCTTGCCTCCTTGCATTATTTGGGGAGGCTCCGGCTTGTATAGGGCGATCTAAATGCGACCTGAAAACCGAGTGGCCGGTTTTATGCTGTTTCTTGTTTTGTAGATCTCTGGGAACAGTTCATGAGATATTCAAACCTTTATATTCTCCCTAATATGGCGGAAGCATATATTCGCAGAAGAGATTCCACAAGCAGAGTCAAGGATAATTGCTTTCAACACAAGGCATGGTACGATGGTGGCTCTATTTCTCCTGTGGCCTAAACTTGGGCTAAAAATTCCAACGTCAACCACTTTGAACAACAGAATAGTCAACAGCCGTCAAAGTTTGGACTCAACTGAGAGACCAGACTCGAGGCTTGCCGATATTATTCAACACAACAAATCCTGGTTCTACTTCCTTTCTACTAAATGGGAAGTCTCCTGAGAGCTTAATTTGAACTGTGTGAGTGAGTCGGGAATGCGAAATGAGCTTCAGGGTTGTATTCTAAGACCTGTAACTCTCTTATACCTCCTCTGGATTTCTGTAGTATGAAATAGTAAATGTTCTTATGATAGTCATCTTGATAATGAAAACAAAATCAGGAGTCGGCCTAATTGCATATTTTTGCACGAGAGGGGTAACTTCCCTCGCAAGTAGGTTATCAATATTTTAACCGATTCGTTTTGAGACTTCTTATCAACAATGATATCTCAGATCATGAGAACACCAAATTATCGGCTACTATATATACACCTCAGCCCTGGTAGGAATTACGGTAATAGCTACTATTACCATTTCTACGATAGCTTTAGGGCTAAATATCAAAGGTAAGGAGAGTAAAGAACTATAACCCTTTCCGATTTGTTTCCGTCCCCAGGCCTCGAAGCTATAACTTCGCGCAGGACACAGATCTCTTCTAATAACACAAAATTTGTGTTGTCGACACCAATTGAGCCAGGGGATCTTAGATCTTTTAACACTATAATTGATTATCACGAGTATTTATTCCTTTAACAAATACAAGAAAAACTTTCAAACGCATAAAGCGTTTGATGCATTGATGCATTACGTATTACATTATATTCACCAACTGGTACGAAAAGACAGCTCATCGATGAGAACGCAAATTCGGTCCCTCTTTATAACGACATGTATATTTCAGATGAGTTTCTCTAGTGTTTGCCATCATTCTTGGTCGGTTAGTTGCTGCGCAATCAAAATATCAAAATATTAGATATCGTCATGATAGAGTTGAGCTGCACGGAGCCGCGCGCAATCAGCCATGGATAACTGCATGGGCATATCGTACACATTCAAGCTTCTAAAATATGCCTCATTCAATTAATCCTAAAATCTGACAAACTTATAAGCATAAATCTATTTTTAGCTTCAATCTCCGAAATCATACGATCAGCTATAGAAGCCTGTGCAGCTATTTTGACAGAGAAATCTTTAACGCATTTTTTTTAGCAAACTGTTTAATCAAAACCCTACCTTCTCATATCCAAACATTCGTTCCTCGCATAATAGTAAATTAATTATTATACGAATCGAAGATGCGAAAGAAAAACATCAACCTTCGACAAATACCAGTCACGAAGCACATCCTCGGCTTTCATGATCAGCGACATAGCGAGTTCTCTCGATTTCGCGAAGACGTCGAACAAAAACATCTCGCTCTACTTGCCGCCGCAGAGATCAATCCTAGCGGTATAAATAACCTCACCAGCGGAATTATAGCGCGATCAGGGGCTCAAGCCAGCTCCTCGATAACCACTCCGCCGTGCGGGATATCCCAGGATTCAATCTTGAAGCTTCGGAATTCATCTACCGCAGTCACTGACGAACTACGCGACTTTGCAGCAGATCATCCAGCAGTACATCGATATCGGGGTCATCTTCTCAGCAGGTATGATACAGATAAGCTTGTTGGCGGAATGCTTCGTGACTGCTTAGAGTACCTGCTGCAAACCACGGTGGTAAATATGTTCCGAAGAGCTAGAGGAAGTGACTGGTGTCAACCGGCAACAATTTCGGTTGGTCCCCGTAACGGATTGCACCCCCCGTCAAGCGCCCATCACAGGCAAAGAGAGCCGGACCAACATATTAGAACCACTAAGCCCAGCGACGATATCTTTATAATTAATAAACGAAATTCTGTTGCTGTCATCGGCAGGAGTGCGACTTCGAAAGACGTTGGTTTATGGGTAAATCCGAAAAGTCAACGAACAACCAACATCATTTCGGATTCCAAACTCCGGGAAAGCAAGCTCCAGACCGCTCGTGAAAATCGGAAGGACGAAGAAGAAGATGATCTTTATAATGATCCATGGTCCAAAAAGTCCCAGTTAGCAATATCCAAAGCCTTACTATTGGAGAGCCAGCGTCGAAAAAGAACAGAGGCAGCCACTCCTAAAAATTTGGAAAGACTGAAAGGCTATAAAGATGTCTCAAGGGCTCTAGATCTAGATAAATACAAGGATGGAACTCCAACTGAGGCAAACCCCGGACGTTTAAATGTAGGGGCCAAAGTCAACCAAGAAAGGCAAAAATTCAAACGATCACATGAACCGCGCGAGCTGACATCAAGGTTACAGACACCTGTATCTATCTTCAGCATAACGGTACCCGCGCCACCATCAGAGGAGAATAAGAAATTTTATGTTAGTTTCTTAAGCAATTCCCGTCGCTCTAGAAGATATTTTTTTAGAAGCCGACCCATAATCAACTACAATGTGGATGATATTTTTGAGCGACTCCTTCCAGAGCTATATCTCCAGGATTTCGATCACGATCAGCCACCAGACTGGGAAGTGAAAGATATGGAATAAGAACAATGAACATTCACAAAGCAAGACTAGTATCTTTACCACAAGCAAGAGGGAAATGGACTAGTCGCCATATTTTATTACTAGTTTCTTGACTTACATATAGGTTTTTCCTTTGCATGGATGTATGCGAATGTCATTATGAGCTGCATGACTTTAAAACCCAAGAATGTATCATGATACCAAACAAAAATATCCAAAACCAGAGTGAATTGACCTCAATGGATATTTGAGTATAATCCGTTAAAATTGTGAGAAAAGTATCGTGCCCAGATGTATAAAGCAAGTCCGTATCTAAAGAAATCCGGACAATCTATGAAATCCGGTGATCACTATATCTACGACTCAAGAGGGCTAAATTTTCATTGCATTGATTTAGAAGCACACATCTACCAATTATAACCAGTGCCCCTCCCACCTAAACTAACCACAAAATATAAGAGCCGACATGTGTGTCTGGAAATACCAACATAAATCGTGTGACTGGGAGCATCGTATTCTCGCTCCAGGCGAAGATATCTGCGACTGTCTCATGGTAATCGAGACTATTGAAGCAAACAGCTGCCCGCTATGCTCGGAGCCAGATCCTAGAACCAGGGGTGACTATCTCATCGATATAAGCGAAGAGGCTGTAGCGTTAAAGGAAAGGCTACGAGTCGAAAAAGACGCACAACTTCTGCAGATGGGTCAAACGCAGAGGGATAATAGCAGTAGAAGCAGGGGTCTTCCGCTTGAAACGAGTATCTTTGCTCAAACGCCAAGGCGACCTTTACCTCATACTCGCACACGTGATGTCCCAGACGTTTATAAGGCAGACGAAATTACGTTTTGAATTCTATTGAACTCCTATTTTGTCTATAATCAGGTTCAAGGCGGCTATATGAGGATAATACTTCACTTTTAAATGTTTGTTCCATCGGTGTGATCTGTATTTTGTTGAATAAAGACCCAGGATTCACCAGTAAGCTGCTTGATTTTTGTGAGCAAGATGCCAACATGATGTTCCAACGAAAATGGTGTGAAAATTGTATTCTGTTTATCAGAAATCCGTGTGATTCAAGTCTTCTAGTGAAATTAATTTGAATTCCCGAAGAGTGAGCTAGGTCTCGAGGTCTCTCAATATGTTCGGCCAATCTACATCCTTACCTGTAACTATCTTACAGCCATCACAAAGCATGTGCTTTCACGCTAAAATTCACTAGTATTGCCTCGAGGGTTTTACAGTATACCACCCTCAAAGGCACTAGACGCCCCGACCTATTATCATTTGATATAGTTTTTCCAAATCAAGCCACACCAGTATGTCACGGGTGTCTTGACATATGGAAAACCGAACGGCGTAAGAGCTAAGAACATTATTGAGATACTTCAAGCCTCAAAACATACTTCAGAAAACACATAACTCGTCATCCAGACTCTTCGAGACGGTATATTGTATTTTTTGTACAAGAGCCTTTAATACGGTTGTATCGGAATATCAAATCTGCTTAAACATCTCGCCTCACAGCTTGGAAAATGCCATAGATAGCGCCAAAAAGAATCCATAATGATCTTCCCAAGGTCCAACTTTCACGGGAGTCGAATATGCGAGATATCAAATGCGAATATTTTCCATAACGCCGTCCATCTTTGCTAGGGCTGGCAAATTTGAGGGAATATCGTCATATCTCCAGTGGTCTCTGAGGTCTGATAGTATATGATATATCAGAATCCACACTCTTATATATAAATTAGTAGCCTATTCTAACGTTGTGATATATCACGGGGTTGCATAAGAATAGAGGATATATACCTTCAACAGTGCGAGTTTTGGTTTCCTATGACCCGACTCTCCAATTCCCGGTTTATACCTCCTTTAACGCCAAAGGCCACGGAACAATCCTAATGCGCGCAAAAATTGTATGATAGAATTGATGAGAAACAGTGTCAACAGCACCTCGATGACCGTGCATATCCAGTGCATTTTGGCTGTTCCCGAAGCGGCTTCTGTTTTGTTCAACCAATGGCGCCTGCGAGGCTATAGCACGAAGGAAATCCTAGACCGATGAAGCTTTCAAGAATCGTTTTAAGGAATTATCTCTATATATTTTCCACATGAATATGTAGTTAGAAGCCACTTTCGAAAAAGCTTGATACAAAATTTGATATCTTACTGTTTGATCTATGGAATCCAAATGATCTTGCGTAGTATATTGTAGTTAAAGTGAAAAAAGACCCGAGTTTTTGAAAGAAATGAAGTAGAAATCAACTGGATATAAGATAAAAGCGATGAATATCATACCCGCAGTCTCTGGATATGTATAGATATAGACTCCATAATTCCTTTCAGCTTGAATTTGGAGACACGTAGATATTTTTACAATTTGCTAGCAGTTTCTGTTTGTTTCAAGTTTCACAACACCAACATTAACAGTTACCCTTTTCAGCAGAATTTCGACCGAATAAAAGAATTAATCAGCTGGCAGGGCTCATTGTTAGTTTCAGCAAAGCGCATTCGTAGCGTCAACTTGTTGGATGCTGTTGGAATGTTAAATATACATCAATCACCATTGGCGCTTTACCTCTCCTCGAGCCCTTAGAAATTTGTGGTCCAGACGGCTTTTAGTTCAAGCATAGCTAGAATAATACTGGAGTTTGGTGACTGCTCGAGGCTATCACTCTCGAATATGATCTTCTTTATACGAAATTCAGCTTTCTTTCAGATACTGGGAACGAGACCGGCACCCTAGCACGTGTCTAGCCACATCTCTCAGTGGGGCTATTATATTGGCAAGTCTCGAACAGTTCCACCTATGCAACACAAAACATTCCTGCACTGTGTGGTATTTTGCCCAGCCTAAATTAATCCGAAATTTATCCGGTTGGTGCGATAATCCCGACCATTAGGTCATAGCCAATGCAAGGGGACGCCGAATGACATTGCCGGCGCAGGGTCTTCAATGGCGGGGTACATTATCATTACTCTTTGACTTTTCGTATTATAAATCTTGGTGGCTGCTCGACTACTTAAGCGATTGAGCTCCCTATATCATTAAGTCTCTCCCTTCTAACAGTGCAAACATTCGAATTCATCTCGAGGTGAACAGCTTTGTAAACCGTTTTATAGAGTCGAACAATATGGCAGATAAACTCCCTACAGTTCGCTGGGGCATAGTTGGTATATACCGTTCCAATTTTCCAATTGCTATATGAATCACTAACGGTATATATACTTTTATAGCCACCGGCATGATCTCAAGCTGGTTCGTCACCGACCTCCTCCTCCCAAGCTGGCCCAACAAACGCGCAAACCACATCATACAATCCATCGGTTCCTCATCCCAATCCAAAGGTCAAAAGTTTTACGACGACTACGTCCTCCCAAACCTCGCCCAAAACTCCGGCGTGAACCCAAAAGTATACGCCGACTACAACTCCGTGTATACTGACCCCGACGTCGACGTGGTATACATTGGCACGCCGCACTCCTTCCACAAGCAAAATTGTATCGACGCCATAAACGCGGGTAAAAATGTGCTCTGCGAAAAGGCGTTCACGCTGAATGCCGCGGATGCGAAGGAGGTGACGCAACTCGCGAGGGAGAAGGGGGTCTTCCTGATGGAAGCCATGTGGACGAGGTTCTACCCGTTAATAAAAGAACTCAGACGACTGCTCTATGAAGAAAAGGTGATTGGAAGAGTTTGGAGGACTTATGCAGATTTCGGCCTGTCTTATGACGTGGATAGTCTGCCGGATGATAGCAGACTGAAGAATTTGAGCTTGGGAGCTGGAACCTTGTTGGATATTGGGATATACAGTCTAACTTGGGGCGTGCTCACTTTGGAGGAGAGCGTTGGAAAAGGAGAGTACCCCAAGATTATAGCGACACAGACGCTACAGGGTGGTGTTGAAACATTGAGTAGCTGGATTTTGAATTATTCGGAGACCGGAAGACATGGGATTTTAACATCCACATCCAATGTCCCAGTTGCTAGGTCATTTGCGAGGGTGGAAGGTAGCAAGGGTGTGATCACTATCCACGGGGCTACATCTTCGCCTGAAAGCTTCACGGTGAAATTACACAATGAGGAGGGTGAAGGGAAGCTATACCAGTTTGAAAAGCCCGGGAGGGGATTTTATTGGGAGGCCGATGCCGTCGCCGTGGATTTGAAGGAAGGAAGGAAAGAAGATGAGATTATGAGTTTGACGGAAACTGAGAGGATCATGGGAATCATGGACGAGATAAGACAACAGGGTGGAGCGAGATTTCCAAATGATACTTTCTAAATTTTCCAATTAACCTAGAAAGTTGCAAGTAAGATAGTGTACAGATGTCAATATTCTATAGCTAGCTTATTGAGATTATGTAAAGGATATCCCTCCCATCGCCGGACCCCATAGATCTCTCATCCTCACCATCTCTTCCTCCTCCTCTCGCCTCAAAACCTCAAGTGGCCATTCTAGCCACTGGACCCACTCGTCTCCCAGAAAATCAACAATACTCCGAAGCAGTATCCGAGGGCTTTTCATCAGCCACCACGCCTTTAGCATTTCAGTGCCGTGATCCCGAAGCATGCCAGTACCGGTAGTATCATCCAAGATAGAATCCATAGACACAGTGTTTATCTGTTTGGCGCGAACAATTGCGGCATAGTAAAACGCAAGCAGGAGATAAATCCGTTTATCTTGTTTCTTCAGACTCTTAAGTATCTCTCGACAGCCCAGACCTGGCCACATGAATATCAGTCGCATCAGTGCAGTCATTTGTTGTTCTGATAATGAATTGGGGTTGCAATGTTTTTCAAGGGTTGTAATAATGCAGGCCAGGCGGTAGAGCGAGCCAACGTCAATAACCATGGCACCCTCGGATGCGTCGTAAAACGGACACTCTTCCCGGTCAATCCACGCGTATTTGTAATCATATATGTCTGGAACGAGGACGTCCTCTGGTTGGATATTTTGCGCATCCATGAGGAGTAGTTGTGTGGGATCCTTGCCTGTTGCTAAGACTTCGAATGCCGGAAACCGCATCTTGTCTCGTCCAAGTGGAATGCCCTCATGAAGGGTAACCGTAACACTTTGCAAGGATTGCCCCACCGCTTCTCGAAAGTCTTGGAACGTGGCACCTTCCCATACGTTGTTAATTATTTCTCGAGTTCCGACAGTCATAGCAAACTTGGCGATGAGCCATGTGTGTAACTCCGGCATGTCGGTAGTCCACATATACGCGCCTAGCATGGCCGAAGTCGCAAAGAGACCTTTTGATTCCGTAGGAATTTCCGATGGTGATTTTCCTCTTTGGAAAACTGGTGATGTGATACCCTGAGTCCTGGCTATGGAGTCGCGGAAGGAGGAAAGGGCCCTGACATAATGTGACACTTCGCTGACTGATGGCGTTGCGACGCCTTGTAAATACCGTAGATGAGCGCCTGTCAGCGCTAATGTCGTATGATAGAGATAAGGTTGCTATCAGAATGTAAATGTTATTAGCATCCAGCGTTAAAACTTGAGAGACACACGGCTAACTCTTAAACGGCTGCAAGCTAGTGGTTCTATTTAGTATGGGTTTACCTTAAACTGAAGGTCAAATGTCAGATTCTTCCACGGATTTGTAGTCGGTGTTACATAAGGAAATGTTTGACATGTGAAATTCCGGTATGTAGTGATGAGGTGAAAGTCCTGCAAGCTTATCTTGATACCACTAGTTGACTGCGCAAGGCCCGTCGATGGTGCTGACTGCCATTTTGAAACCGACAAACCCGAGGTTGATGATATCGGATCAGAGTCTCCTGGGCGCGATTGATAACCGCGATTGCTCTCCTTGCCTTTACCCTCAACAGGATTAGGTAGATATTCGTTCTCTCCAAGCAAGGTTGGTTTCTCTTTCGAAACCAACATGATCTCAGCGAGCCTCTGGCCTCGTTCCAAGGCCTGCTCGACTGCCTCTGAAAGGATTGGGACGCGTGCCATTTGACGAGAGACCTCTCCATCTATAGAAGGCTGAGGACTACTCACTCCAGCCAAATCCTGGTCGTCCTCGTAATACATAACATGTTTACTCTTCTGCTTGCGAGTTGTAGGCGTCTGCACATCCACAAATGTAAACTCCGTTCCCGTATGCGGCTCATTGCGCTTCCGAGACTTTCTTATCCGTTTAAGGGGATGAGTTTCGAGAGAACTTTCGCCTTGGAGGGATGCCTCCGCTCCGCTTTGGGTGTCACTCAGCCTGTTAGCGTAGTCGCAGTCGGTACCTCGACGAGCGCAGTTTGAACACTTCGGATGGACTTCATCGCACTGCCACAACAAAGAATGAACAATGTTGGTTATTCAAGTAAGTAAGTGTTTATTGTAGAAAAGCCAAACACAAAAACATGGTATGCCAATACCAGTATACCCAGCAATACGTGTGTCAGGAAAATTGCCCGACTTTCCCCGATATCAAGAGGAATTTCGTAGATCTGCAGCGCGGATCTTGTTGCACTTTTTGCGTTGGGTGACACACACATAAACAACAGGCCATGACGTCACGCAAAATAAGGGCACGATGCACATTGGACCCTTCGAGGTCAATAGGATGGATAAAGTGGGGGTTAAGTTACCTTGATACGTTTTTCCTTGCAGCTTCTACATCCATGGCGGCTCTTATTGTGGAACCGGCGAGCTCGAGTGCTCTGATCACTCCTCGCCAAAGGATCCTGAGCCTCCGACATTCTGCAAGTTCAACGGCTTGGTTTTACAGGGATGCTCTCGATATATTCTTTGAAAGAATGGAATACGAAAGAGCCAATGACGACTATCTGCAGTGATCAGGCTGATTGCGGATGCATGACGAGAAGAGATGCTCTTGGAAGGCGATACCGTTTTGGGCGATATACGATATACGAGGAACGAGACGAGGTGCAAAAAACCCTAATCTCGAAACCATCATATGCGAGGAATCATGTTGGAATTATAAGGACTTTGCAATCCGTACCGCTTTTGGGAGCCATCCAGAGACCAACACTGCCCCAAACGGGCCCGCGCAATCGCTTTCGCGTCGACCGCTCCTTGTTGTCCATGATTATATAATTATCCAGCCTTGGCGATCATTTAAGATCAGCCTTTGGTACTCGCATTCGTCGACTCGGGCACCCCGTCGCGTCGACTGTTGAAGCACGACCTTGCGGGGTGCGAGGTTGTGCCTGGGCAGGGTTTTCCCTGGTCCCGCGGAACAGGGGTCGGTCTCGTACCGCCGTGCCCTCCGTGATTACCCTTTTGGGACCGTATAGCGGCACAACGCAAAAATCACCACCCCTCGAAGCGTCGATCGCACGAAAAGCTTGGTTGGAGATTGACTTTAGCTTGAGCAATTGAGCTAGGTAGCGAGACTGAAGTTTTAATTTCCTGCAATGTTGCCACAAAGGCTTTTCAAACGGGTGCCAAGGATTCAAATAAATTTGGAGCTCCTATTCTTGTATACATTTGGTGGAGCTACGACACGTCTAAGCCGCATTTAAGATTGCGTGGTTAGTTCGTAGCTCTCTTCAAACTTCCGTCAATTTGCCATGCGCGAGGAAAGCCTTATCAGGAGTTGGTTAGACTCCCTGCGATACTCGTGCCTGCATTCTTCGGCGGCACTAATATCGGCTGCACTGCTTTCCGGTCTGATTCATGTCCGTTCTTTTCTAGAAAGCTTACGTATCCAAGCGTTCGGCTGCAATTATGCTTCATTTACCGGCAGCTTCCTTTTGTCTCGCGCTAGATCTCGCACCTCGGTCCTCGTTTATACCACAACCTTTTCGAGTAATGGCGGTTCAAAGCTTCTCGCACACCGATCCTCGTATAGATCATTGCCATTTCAGGTAATTTTTGACCCAAAGCAAGTATACGATGTCGTCTTATATTAAACGGCACCCACCAGAGAGATCCCTTTCCCATGCTGCATTGCCATCTCAACCTTTACAACCTTGTTAGCGGTTCCTTTAAGCTATAAACTCTATAGCATCCCGTCTTTTCTCTGCTTGTATCAATTCGCGCCAAAAGCTATTTAAAAGGCCATCAATCACCAATCCGCTCGTCTACATTCCAAACTTAGTCAAGTAAATCCTCCGGATCTTCAAAATTCTCGCTCTACTCTCCAACAATAACACATTTATTGTAATCATGCCAGACGCAACGGCACCCCAACCCGCAAAATGGGTATTGTTCCAGTATACACCGAGCATCCCAGCAGCGGTGATATTTTTGGTTCTATTCGGCATCTGCGCTGTATTCCACGTCTATCGACTGTTCAGGTTTAAAGGATGGTACTTTGTACCCTTCGTCATTGGCGTCCTATGTGAGTATCTCTTCAAAAAATCTACTCAATCATTATAAAACTAATCGTGGGGTTCGCAAAATGTAGTCGAAACAATCGGCTATATCGGTCGCATTGGTTGTCACTTCCATACCACGTCTGTCGGCTGGTTCATCTTGCAACAGCTCCTCATCCTACTAGCTCCTGCTCTCTTCGCAGCATCTATATACATGACACTCAGTCGTATCGCGATCGCTTTGCACGCTGAGCAATTCCTCGTCATCCGCCCGAGATGGCTCACCGCATTCTTCGTCATGGGTGATGTTCTATCCTTTCTGGCCCAGAGCGCCGGTGGCGGCATGATGGCCCAAAAGACCGCCAGTGCCCAGAAAAACGGACAACATATCATCACTGGCGGTCTCTTCATCCAAATATTCTTCTTCTGCGGATTCATCGTCATCGCTGGCATTTTCCACAAGCGTCTTGCTTCCTCGCCTTCTCACGTTCAACAAGCCATGCAAGGTCGCAATTACATGTGGACAATGTACGTCGCCAACTTGTTCATCCTCATCAGAAGCATTTTCAGGGTTGTCGAGTTTATCGGACCGCACGATGGACCGCTCATGGCTCATGAAGTATACCTTTACGTCTTTGATTCCACGTTGATGTTTATCGTTGTGGCGTCTTACTTGGTCGTGAAGCCCTACGGAGACCTATTCGACGAATGGAAGAGGAGGAAGGATGCCGGGGATTTAGAGATGACTCGAGGGTAAGCACGATATTTCCTTTTTCATCTAAAAAATCTACTGTATTCCGCGGTAGAAATATCCATGGGATTTTTCTGACCAACGATTTGTTCAAAACTTGTAGAAATCGAGCTCAAGACATTGAAGCCGTTCCCCCGATGGGAGGGGCTGAGTCGTCGCTCTCGAGCCAGCACTCCAGATACCTGAAACCGGTCCACAGTTAAACAGGGCTTGATCATTTCAATTTCTCCTTTTTACGTTTCTCATGTAGATGAATCTCATGTCACGTTTTCTCGTTTCCGTTACTTCTTGTTTTCAGGGTTAATTTCTTTTATCGATGATTTTGTTTGTTATAGATCGCCTGGTTTACTCAGTACCCAAAATCAGGCAACCGGAAGGGTAAATATCACAGCCTGACTTAGATTACGTTATACTTTAAACAGCAAATCAAATATCCTGTTCTACTTCTCTCGAAATGAGTTTTGTTATCATTCTGATGTCCCCTTAACGGCACGCTACGAATCTCAGAGGATTCCAAGACCCACCCACCCACCCACCTAGACGTTGTTTGCACGAAAAGCGCAAATCAACGATTTCTCTCTATTCTCATATTTTATCTTTTGAACCATTCTATTCGTGACCCCTTATTCTAGAATACATGTAAGCCTGCGAGCAGTCTGTACATATATACCCACAAATATACTCTTTCCTCATTAAACTTCATGCCGTTGTATAGCACCATTAAAATGGCTGTTTTTAGTCATAGAGCTTAATTAAACTACTGAACACGTGGTCCGATAACAAAACTTATTAAACCGTGATTTTACTATTATCGGTATATTCGCTAGTCGGAGACTTTATATCTCCGATATGAACGGTGACCGGTCTTTTACTTTCCCCGGTCTGCTCGATGGATGTAACTTCAATCCTAGGCTAGTCTAGCTATATTTCTTGCTAATATATATATATATATATATATATATATATCTCCCCTCTCCCATCTCTGTTTTTTACAAGTCTGTTTTGTCGAATATCAATCATGCATTGTGACATGGTAATCTTAATCGTGGCTTAGCAAAAAGCTTCTTTCACCAGTGATCCCAAGCGTCCAATCGGTTTGATTGGCGAGCGAGAAAAACACAAGCCGGTCCCCTGCAAGCTTTCAGCGCAGCTAGTTTATGAGACAACCAAGTCCTGAATATAAACATTTTTCAGGGTCGAAAACGCGGATGAGCTAGTATTTAACTACTCCACCACCATCATCTCGGATTATTGTTCAAGGCTGCTTAGCTAACTGTTTACTACAGCTATACTTCCCTGCTTTGATCTATCAATTTATTATATAGACAGATGTAACGAATACCGTTAACCAACAGTTTCGACTTATCGATACGGTCATCCATAGCTATGCTTCGCCGCCAAACTCCTGTTGTAATTTTGAAAATTTACAACACCGCAGCCACCGCACCGTCACGACTGCAAAACCGGGTCTTTAAATTAACATTTTCGAATTCCCCGACCGCTTCACATTTCTATAAATAGCAAAAAATAAAGTAAAATTATGCTTCCGCTCGGTTGGTTGATCGAATATTTTAATACCGAGTTTGGACGACAAGAATCAGAGGGAAACAACGGAGATTTTACAATATCAAAGATCGAATAATACCATTTGCGCTGTGATATCGAGGCGGTAGATTCTATTTCTACACAGCCTACAGAGTCGAAAACTAAAACGCTGTTAGTCGCCCAAAATATGGGCACGGAAAGTCCACATGCACCGACATCCGTACCATCTCCTTGTTTCGATAGTCGAGACCATCGCGGGCACGAATTACCGAGCCCGAGTCAATCGAGACCTGGTACGCAAGGGTCTATCAGTTTTCTCTCGCGAACTGGCCGCGCAGCAAGAAGCATCAAATCTAATACTCATTGTCCGCGACAATGAAACCCGTTTCCTCCATCGATTCTACAAATTAAACGTAAAAGTCATATGCACACATACCAAGCAACCTCGATCCGATAAATCATACGTTGACTTGACTCCACCAACAGCAGTCTACTAAAGAATTCAACTCTTCAACGTAAGCACGCATGCTAGTAGCCATTATTTACCAAGAATGCACTCTCACAACTACAAGTTCGACGTAGACTGAGCCCCTCACAACCACGTCAATATCGATTACATCTAATCATAGAGTAATAGCCGGATGGCAAAGAAAACACAATCACAATATTCAAACCATGAACGCGACTTCAAAAATTGTTCGATATCATAATCATTACTCTTCATTTCATTCTATTTCCGATGAAATCAAACGATACCCTCCAGACCACGCGAGTGGACATAACCAAAAGGTATACCCATCAAGAAAAGAAAAGCTCAATGAAAAGGTATCCATAACAAAAAAAAAAAAAATCCCAACCTGCTAATCGCTAGCATGCAGTTCTACAAAAGTATACCTATACAAGTCCTCCAACTCTACTCTACCACCTAATGATGATGCAGGAATAAAAGAAAGGCTCACAACTTATCAGAAGAAAGATCCGTCACCCGTCCCAACAGATACTCCAAATGACGATACGCCGCACCAGGCTGATACTGCGGCACCATATGCCCTGACAATTTAACCTCAATATAAGTCAACCCCCGCTCTTCAATAAACGTCCCCATCTCACCCTGCCCGGCATATGGCACTACAAACTTCCTTCCCGGTCTCTCCGAAAACCCCCTCGCCCCATTCCACACCATATTGTTAAGCGACAGCAACGTCCCATCTGCAATCAATACGTAATCCATCAACCCGTGCGCGATAACTGTTCTCTCGCTCTTTTCCACAACACGGGATAATACGCCTGCGGGAACGGGTGAGGGGGAGTTGTCATCGTGGGGGAATACATCTCGTGAAGAGCATTCTTCCCATTTCATATGTGGTGCGTTGATGGCGGATTGCACTTCCGGGCGGTCGAAATATATTTTGGCGCCTTTGGGGAGGTATCCGAAAGAACCGGGGAAGCCTAGAACGTCCCAGAGGTTGGGGCAGGTCGTCATGATGTGGTAAATGTTGAAGCAGGGGTTAACCTTGAGGACTTCGTTGAAGATATCTACAAGATAATTAGTAGAGGTTATGGTTGGAAGATGAGGGAGGATTACCGTTCCAGAGGCTGCAGCTGGTATCGACGTAGGTGGTGTTTAGACGTCCCGGTGAAGGGAAGGTGAGACCTAGATTGTAGAGATCGGTGTATCCGCATCTGTCGGCCTCGGATTTGAGTTTTGCCACGGTAGAATCGGGAAGACTGAAGATGTTGCTGTTACGGACGAGGAAAGGGACAGCTGGGATTTCTTCCAGGAACAAATCATCGTCGATGCTATAATCCTGTTAACGGCTATCTTGAGAATGGATATGGTGAGGCTTACGATGGATCGTAGAGCATGGTGCCCTTGAGATTGAAGTTTCGAGTATCATTTTTGGCATACATTGCATCAGCGATGTACGGGATATATTTCCTATATTGAAATCAGGTTAGCAGATTCCATCTTGAAAGGATACGAGTTACTAACCCGGCGTAGGACTCCCCGGTAAGCCAGATACGTTTCCCGTGTAACCCAAACTTGTCAACAAAGTTCTTCATGAAACCGAGAAACTGCTCCGCCAGGTCTTCCTGGTTCCTAATATTCGGTACCCCCTGCGAGAAACCCGTGCCTAAATAACCTCATCAGTCGACAAGTCGAAGCTAAGATGGAGTAATATATACATACCAACGGGTTGATCAACCCACAGCATATTCGTAAGGTTAAGCCAAGTATATTCGTTCTTCACCGGCAGATAAGTTCCATACTGCCACGTAAAGGGACCGTTCTCCTGCAACAACCCCTCGAGGGAACTACACCCAGGACCGCCATTGAGCCAAACAACCAGATCGTCTTGCGTCTCTCTCCCGCCAGTGCTGGGGAAGAACCAGAAATAAAGTTTGCGAGATTCGGTCTTGTTTTTGGAAATGGGGAGGAGACCGGCGTATGACTCTGATATGTCAAAGTTGACGTCCGGGATCGCACCTGCCGTGCCGTTCACCCAGAATTCTACATATATAAAGTAAGCATGATATATCATAGTAGATGTGATGTATGGTGCTTACGCTTTGTGTTACGGTTGTAGTATTTGAACTTTTTACCGGTGACACGACTCACAGGCTCCGAAATACGCTCGACGGAAGGAACGATAGGGCTGGCATTCGGTCTTGCGGATTCGTATAATTTGGCAATGTTCTGGGGCGATTTGCTCCATGCTGATGAGGCAAGGGTGACGGAAGCGAACAGAGCACCAGCGAGGAATGAAATGACGGTAGACTTCATTTTGCTAAATAGTGGTGCCTTTTTAGAAACTCCTTCAGACTCGGATTCGTCGTCTATCCGCTGCCACTGCTGGGGGAGTAGAGAGCTTGGAACGATATGCTACCCGGTCAGCCTTTTCACTCTCACGACCGAGGGGAATGAAATATATAAATATTTATTCACCGCATTATGATTGATTATGAGTATTTATAATCAATAATCACTTGTAGTAGGATATTTATATGCGCTTTTGGCAAGTTGGAATATTTTTTATATAACGGTTTGGGAGTGATATCAACGATCGCCTGGTTTATCGCCTGTGTAGCTACCAGAGTAGGAAGGTGTGATATTGCATGGAAGAGTGAGGGATCCGGGGAACGAACGGCTCGGACTAGACCAGCGAGTTATACAATTGGTAGACCGGGATGTCGATAATCAGCGCGCGGGTGCCTTGAACACGAAGATGCTGGAGAAATAGTGAGATGAGTGAGAGATAGGAAAGCTCGAACGGGAATTGAGCATTCTTGGCAGTTCGTAGAAGGTTCAGAATCGGGAAGGACGACAAGATGCAGAACATGTGGAATGCTTTTCGATATTTATTTCTCATCTTTGTTTTTTCGGGGGGAGTGCACCCTCTGTTTTTATGGATTAGCCGTCTTTTTCCTATCAAAAATTTGGTAGCAAACAGAGAAAGGGCTGATCGGGTGCTGCTGCCCTAGTAATGAATATCAACTACTTCCCTGCATTTTGATTGATACAATAGTCTTTTATTGGCCGTGCGAGTCAAGAATTGTTTAGAGTTCATCATTTAGGGAAAGAATTCACAAACGGTTGTGAAATTCCTCGTCACCCCTTGCTATAATCTCGCAGCGAAATCATGCTTGAGCAAGGGTCCTGCGAGTTGGAATTCCAAGGTCACAAAAAAGCTTGAACATTTGGATGAATTCCTCCTCGGGCGGATTGTACCGTCGTGATTGGGTTCTTCGGGACGGCTGGGTGGAGTCCGAGCTAGAAATGAGGCCTTTCCCGAATCGAGAAACCAAGGACTGAAATACCAAAGTCAGACATTATTTTTTAATATCAGTGGTGATGATATTGGTGTGCTGACGTACCACGGTCACGAAGTGGACCCCAGGCACCTTCTGAAGGGGGAAGGTTGGTCGCACGGATAACCGGCAACCCATGGAGCCCATGCAGGGCAATAATCCAATCTCCAAATGTCTTGAATCATCAATCCTCAATCCTTCTACAGAATTAGGCAACTTCAAAATAGAAAGAAGCCTTTAATATGTCGAGATGTTATTTCTAGAAGATGTTGCATGTTGGTGGACCGAGGTCGACCCGACGTGGAGGACCCTGCCGATGTCTTCCGTCAGTGGCGTTGTTACCAATCTTTTGATCTCGCGTCAGTGGCTATAGGGCATGGACTCTCCGATTCTCTAGATCCCACGGTCGCACAACCTAATCTTCGACGAAGAGGAGTTCAATTGATACATTGCATCGCTGAAACCATTATATTGGACACCGCGATATCTAATTCGTGCAGGTTTGAGACTTCTTCTGTTTGCTGCTCTGTATCACAAGGTATCCCCGTCTCGGACGGTGAGGGCCCGAGTGGAGGACGGCCCAAAGCTTGAGCCTTCCAAGAAGCTTGGCGGAAGTTGTGCGAACCCCAAATCTGTTTCCCAAACAGCGGTACCGACGCAATCACGACGTTCTCTGCAGCAATTGTGCAGAGTTCAGGGTCCATAGATGTTGTCCAAGTATCATCTTTATTTCGTCCCGTGGCGTTTTAGAATTTTCCTTCTTTCCTTGGTTTCGAATTAAGCTAGCGAGGTTTTTCACCTGCAGAACCAATAAACCGGATATTTTATCACAACATTAAGCTTCGGCGCCTCCACTCAATTTGCTATTGGTGGTATATCTCTCTTGATGATATTAAATTCAAAAGATGATATGATGGCACGTGTGCCTGTGCAGGCAGCTGCAGAATTCTATAATACAACAATTAAGAATTGAAAAAAAAAAAAAAAAGGTGTCATAGCGCACTGCATTTATTGGATTCAAAAATCATTCTTCACAAAAGTTCGGTCGAACAATGCATGAACACCGTACCCGGAACAAATGTGATATCAATCCAACTGGATGGGATTATCGTGCGTCCCTTCTCCACCGTCATCAACAGCCTCTATTAATCCCTGCAATTCTTCGATCCGACCTTCCAACCATCCCGCTATACTCCTCCACCCCAAAGACACCCCAGCCGCAATAACCCCATCACAATACCCCTTCATCCTCACACACCATCCCAACTCCCACTCCTCCCTCGTCACATCTCCGATCGCCTTGTCCTTTCCCGTTAGTGCGTCTTTCAGTTTCGCTTGATCGACGGGACACAAATAGAATGGCTGTCGTGTGTCTTCGATAATACTAGCCGTACCCTGCATCGCACAAGCGTAGTACACACAATGATCCACGCCGAAACAGTGCAACAACTCGTGCGAAGCAGTCTTGCACACCCTCGATAACCATATACTCCTGTTATGATCGGCGGTCCTCGTCGCTATCGATGCCAGTTCGGCGGTATGAGCTGATATAGCTCTATACATCGGTGTCCTCCCAACCGCATCCCCAACCCTCTCGACCTTCCCCTTCTTCTTATTCCAACCCGCCTCCGCGCCCTCTTCTTGACACATCCTCTCCACGAACTCTCTACAGTGGCTTCCAGGCCAATCGTGTCCATCCCCGCCGAGTTCCTCAGCTCCTATACCAGCGACCCATTCCGCGACAGGATGATACCGTGCAGAACTGACCACGCAAACTCTACTCCCCCCGAACGCCCGTCCGATACAAAAATCATCATCCATATCTTCGTATAAATCATGGTTCGCAAAGACGATGATAGCATAAGCGTCGGGTGGTAATATCTCGATTGCAAAGTCTAATATATCCGAGAGGTTGAGTTGGTGGGTATAGCATGCTTCATTCCCCGCTGGTGTTTTTCTAACCCTCATTTTTAACACTTTTCGTGGGGAGGAGGTCGATAGTGCCATGTTTATTATAGATGATGATGTTGATAACGGTTGTGGTGATTTCGTCCATTTTGTGATTGTGATTGGGGATGGGAAGGGTGTCACCTCTAGCGGGTGGAAGAAGGGGACGAGGTAGGATGTTACGTCCAACCATGATGGCGACGGGGTTTCCAATTCCTCGATTGGAGATTTCATATCCGGATCGATTGGTAACGTCCAGCTTTCAAACTCTGGAGTATCCGGTGAGATTGTGGGGAGGGTTAGAGTATACAGTCTAAGGCGGGGGTATGTTATCGGATTCCGCTCGGGTAGGCGTTTGAAGCGGGTGAGTGATTGTGGGGGGTATTTCGGGTCACTGGAGAGGTCGTCGCCAGGGAGGATTAACGGTGCTGGAAAGGTGGTTTGGGGAGGGGTGGCAGTGGTGGCGGTTGGGGAGGGTTTGCGGGAGAATGTTGTGGCGGTGCGGAGGGTGGTTTCCGCGGGGCGGTTGTAGCCTACTTTGGTCGCATTGGGCGAACACTCCAGTTGGAGGGTTGTGCAGCACAGCCTCTTCTTTTTCGGTGGCATGTTTCTTCCCACCAACGGCCGTACCAGACTGACAAACGGCTTGATCACTGCTTTTGTATTTCGAGAATGGTCTGGTTGGATTACTTTTTATAACAGGCAGGAGGGAGAGTCAAATCACTCTTCCATTCTTCATTTGCAATGTTGGATCCTTCGCTAGTCAAAAGTGCAAAATAACCTGGATGCATATGCATAGATTAAATTCATTTTTGAATATTTCGTTTCAGCACTTCTATTTCCCATGCGAGTAGTTTATTCAAGCAATAGAACTATAATTTGGATTCGTGAATACCGGTGTCAATATTCAGTCCCTCAAGATCTTCACCAAATGTCGCTCACCACAGGATATTTAAAAATGGCAACCTTGGCTTCCACGAAACATTAAACGGCAAAGCCCGCTTGAATTGGTAAATATAATATCCGCTTTGTGGAGTGAGGTCGGTCTACGGAGTTGTCTCGATTAGAAAGAAGCTATCCTACCTATATCTTGAAGGCTGATCAATAGGCCAGATGGTCAAAATGACATTCTTCTTATATCAACTCAGTGGCTTAATTCAAAGAATCTATTTTATGTTTCAACATAATTAAATGAAGATTTATTTGTAATGGCGACGAGCTTCGCCCATCCACAGCATGTGACATATCTCCATTCTGCCTGAGGTTGTCTCGTAAACTAGCCGCGCAAGCACGAAGGCCTGAGGTCACTGCAAGTACTTCCGCCTAAAACCACCAATATGGCCAACTTCACCCATTATATATACAGATCATAGGTTTTCTAATTGATATGTTTTGACTTTATTATTATAGCATTATATCATTCTATTCAGCGCTTTCAACTGTTTCCACTCTGTCGCAGACCTTCAGTGGTTACCTCGCGCGTTTCCGCACTACTATACCCCCACTCTAGATCTGCATGCTTGATATCATATCCCATCGCGAACATGAGACCCAAACAAGGCATCAGACCTAGGTCAGATTAAAGACGAATTGAAATTTAAAAAGGAAAGCAAAGGAGCGTACCTCTAAACAAAAGATAGTGCCCTAGTCTATTCAAAAACCGGATTGCGATTTTTTAAAATAAATAAAGTCTTCGCGAGATCAGGACGGCATCTGGCTAGCGAGACAAAAAAAAAAAAAAAAAAATTCACCATTTTTTATATTAGGAATTTATAAAATCTATAATAACTATTTTTAGGAAAGTATAGAAGTACCACACATCTAGGGAATGAAAATCGGAGACTTTTGGTTTCTTTCTTTCATTCTTCTCGAATATAGATTCCAAATATACCAAATGATCTTCTTGATTCAGGGGCCCACTTCCCGACTTAAGTCATGTTGTCTAGACTATGCTGTGTGAATCTAAAATAGGTCCAGGTAATCTGGTGCCGTGACATCACGATCAAGACATATAGATTTCCAAGTAAGTGTAATCTAAAAATGTATACACGTAATCACACGTTCGCGAATTTAAAAATCGTAGATTTTGATCGATAAGAATTATATTGCTATGAAGTCTCCCGATAATACTCGCTAGAACCACAGAACTTGATAAAGCATCTTTATCATAGCACTTTCCGATGGCCACGATTCCATAACATCGCTCAATCTAGGACTCCAGTCATCATCCCATCTAGCAGACAAAAATGCCGACGAATATTTCCAGTAACTCGGATACCATCCCGCAGTCTCCTAATCCATAAGGGAGACCTTAAAGTACTAGGCAGCCGTCTCTTTTCTCAACAATCATGTTTTTTCGCTGTATATCGGCGTGAGGAAAGGTCGGTTTATGTTTAGCTTCATTTCGAATAAAATCAGGTAACAGATCTCGTTCAAAAAAATCGGCGATGTATGAGTGTCTGTTGTTATCCTGAGCATTGAATCTAATCTTTTCCACCAACGCCATGATAAACTCATGTTCATTCAAAAATGGTGTGTTTGCATCTGGGTCATCTGCATGGACGAGGAATAAATGGTCTGTAACGCGGCCATGACAGATATTCTCAAACAAATTGGGTGCATGCAGCGATCGCATTTGCTCAAGCATTTCTCGAAGTTGTAATAAAATGACTTCCTTCTCTTGCTCTTGGATACGAGGCCATAGATTTGCGAGATTACCACCAGGCAAGGGCTCTGAAAAAATGTATAAAGTCCCGTTAGGATCTGTCCACGTGGCGTATAATTTCGGCGTAGAGATATTGAGGTTCTTCTCGACGAAAAGTAGATTCTCGGCTTCCAGTTGTGAGAAGTAGGAGCCGTATTTCCCAAAAAAGAGGTCTTTGATGCAGACGATTTTCGTATAACCACCCTTCCCACGGTCAGGCGAGGCGTGGATTTCTGCGATAGTGGGCAGCGGGGCTGGCAGCTCTTTCGGATCTCGGAAATATGAAAGACGCAAGAATGTTGTTGGTTCCATTGGCGTGGGGCGGGTTGTTTCGAATATCTAGAGAAGAAGTCAAAAAATTAGAGACACATACCAAGAGCTAAAGTTGACTAGACTAACCTCGGCGATGTCAAATATGTCGGGGGCCACCGAATGCCAGCGATCAATGGATCCATGCGGATCACAATCATCGACCATCACACCAGCTGAGTCACTCAAAGCTAGGTGGCTTGTGTCGTTAGTGTGGCTGATATTACAGAAGGGCTAATGTCAGCAAGTATTTCATAGATCTCCGGGTGAATTCTCACCAGGATACGAACTTTGCTATTCCCGGCCTAAGATTTATTGGATCTCGTTATGTATCTTCAAAGGAGGTGGAGACGTCAGGCGTCCTTATTTCAAAATTCTGCAGCTACACGTGGTAACCAAGTGGCGAGATCCATGAAATGATAGGATATCGAAGGCTGGGTTATGGGATCAGAGGAACCGTATATGAAGCAAGGTTATCTTTAGGGGTACTCCTAGGAATCGTATACAGAGAGGGGCTGTCGCTATTGGTAGTCTTGGAATTCGAGATCTCATTGTTTACCAATGATAGACTAATATACACGTTCTCTAGTTAGCTCCCGAATTCGAATCAAACACGGTTTAAGAAGTTCATCTCAGAAGGTTCATATTTGAATACACCCACCATTGACTGACAAATGCTGCTTGCCGCATAACGGCCATCGAAGATTGTATATTTCTGTCTAAGTTCTGCAGCTTATCGAGAATTGCAAACGTCGAGCTCATGATAACTTTTGTAGTAGCGTCAAGACCGTAGTGGCGCATAATTCTGACTAGAACAAGTCCCGCTTGAGCTGTCGCGATTGATGGTGATGTCGCATTGCTTTCTTCGTGCCATAGATGTAAAGCATGTTGGAGGAATAAGTGGCCCAAGTAGCTGAAATCGTGCGCCGGGTTAGGTTCATCATTAGGCACCCGTGTCATATAGTCCTGTACAAAGGTAACGTCAGATTTGACCATAGCGAGGAGTGCTTTCTTGTTTCTGTGGTTTTATAATGAGCTTACACAAGTCTGGGCGAGGATGGCGTTTACCAATAGGGGTGAACATAATGTGTTATCACCAGTTTCCAAGGCCGTCAAAAATATATCCATATCAAAGGCCGGGTGTTCACTGCTTTCTTGAGTAAGATATAAAGAAATCAAAGGCGAGAGAAGTTCGTTGTCGGCCATAACCGTAGTCCATGGTTTTACATTGAGTAGAATCGGAGGCCTTTCGTCAATGTTGGTAGAATTAACGGCACCTTGGGGGATATCCTCAATATTTGTTCCCGTGGTCGTCGCCGAGTTGCTACCTGTAGATACTGACGACGGCGACATTATACTCATAGGCGATACGGTACCCTTGTGAAGAACAAAGGCAACTATTTCTTCCAAAGGTTGTTTTGTCCGGAGAAGCCGGAGTAGTTGGCCTGAAAGGGAAGCATCAGGTCCGTGAATGCAATCAAGGATCGCCTTGTATTTATCGTACTGGGCTTGATAAAAGGCGCGTGCACTCCGGATAGATGCCCGTTTCTTTTGGAGAATGTGATAGGAGTAGTTGCACTTGATACCAAGTCTTTCGCATCTCGCACATACTGGCGTATGGCCGGAGCACTACTTTCAGAAACTTAGTATTAACATCGTGTCTTTATTTTTGAAATATTTCTACAACATCAGAAGAGAAAAAGTATATAGATCAATTGAACGAAATGCAATCATCACCTTTGTTTTCTGTGATTTGCAAGTTTCACAGGCTACCTGAGTTCGTGGTTTTCTCGGAATTCTGGTTGGTAGGGTGGTCCGTTGGCCATCTAGCGATGGTGCCAACAACCTTAAAGGTGCGGCTATTTCGGCGCGTTTCCGAGCTATCGCTGTCGAACTCATGGCTGGTAACGGTGCTTTCAATATAATAGCATCCTTGAGATATAATATATATTGTCCGTAAAGACGTTTCAGACTGGTAGTGTCGATAATGTCTCAAGTTTCATCATATCGAACTCCCGAGGCGTGAGGGCTCAACCCCTTCTTATCATGACATGGCAACACCAAGTTTGTTATTGTTGGCGAGCTTGCCTTGAGGCAGCACCAACTGAAAACATGCCCGTTTTCCTGTTGCTGGGGTACCGGGAAATGTTATGAGGGAGCTATCCCATGCATACGCCAGCCAATCGGCAGGGGAGGAGTTCTCCTCTTGTCCAATCAGCTTAAGCGAGGAGCTGTGCTCCCTTGCATTCTATTGTCGTCGGAGATTTCGGAGCAGGTCCAATTCAAACTCTCAGAGCTTCATGAGATGCATCATGATGTAATCTTGCATTCTAGACTGAATCTTGAAGATGCAACACGGCATCCCGACTCGACGTCTGGAATCTGACCAATGCAATAGCAGATACCTCAAATATCACAGCTCACACGGCTCGAAGACGAGGTTTAAGACCTGCGCATGCATGCATGAGGGATTCTAATCTTCGGCATTAAACATCGATGCGAAGCTTCGAAGAGGGCTTGGTTTCTCGGTACTTAAGTATCTGATAAGTAACCTCGAAGGTTTCGAATTTCATGCTGGTTCTTCCTGCGATGTCACCAGAACGCTGCATCCATCTACCCTCAGTATGTTGGGAACTACTTGAAGCGAAGCGGCCCATACAATGCATAATATATCTACTCCGCGTAATACTGTTTGGTTCCATTAATTGGCTTTTTTTGGAATTCTAGCCTCGAATCTAGAATTGTCTCGTAAAGCAGCCGTGATGCACAAAGCGCTAGAACCGACTTAACAAATATTCTGGCCAGCATGATCATGCGCCTCCAAGCACATGCAGCAAGATCGCATAGAGATCGTATTTGATATTGGGATCCTGAAGGATAACCTAGTGGTATGAATCAATGATATTGGTATGTGAGAATTGTGATTATGAAATTTCAAACTTTGGCGAAATAATTTCGTCAGCTCTTCGTATCGAGTTTTTGATTCTGTTTCTCGATAGGTGTATCATCCCTTCGGCTGGTCGCGTCGTCGTTACCAATTTCGATGCGTTGGAGCTCATCTACTCCTATGCTTATGTTGTACACTGAACTGTTCTAGACGCCCGGTTGCTCTGCTCGGTTCGGACGAAACTGTTTGATGTGTTACGAGCCAGTATTTGAGGCAGTGCGACCATTGGCTAGTGATGATAGAACTAGGCGTATTGAAGAGGAAATAAGACTCTTCTTGTAACTTTAGTCTCGTCCGACAAACTACGGCTGAAAATCATCACTTACATTCTTATATTGAATAATCCCCTCGCTCATATGTTCATCTTATCACATGGAACTCTAGAATTAAATCATCCTCGATCTCATCATCGCTCTCTTTACACAAGAGCTAGAGCAGTTTGTCAGGATTTACTTGTTTGTTCTTGTATTTGTACTAGCCTTATTCAACATAACTTTCCGAGAAAGTTCGAAAGCCCGACCTATGAGCCTATCGCGTCGCCTTCGAGTACTCCAACCAGTCACAATCCAGCTCAGATTGCATTAACCTCAGTTTTATTATCTTCTTCGGGAAGAAGCACTACTCGAGGTAGTTTGCATTGAAAGCATCCGCGCGGGTTGGAAACCTATTGGAATTGCTGAATGGTATTTCCGATGCGTTAAGAATAGTCGCTGTTAAACTGTTGACTCGCGCTAACAACTTACGCATAACATCACTAGAATCGAACTAGCTAGCAACGACAAGCAAAATGTTTTCTTGCCCGTTACCGTATCTTCAAGTAGTAGATTTGGATCGCGGAAATGCTATAAGGTCCGATCCCACCCGCGGCGGCGACGCCTATTTGCGCAGAATTGCTAAAGGCGAAGCAATAGGTACTGGGGCTATCATATTATCTGGCAGCCCTTCATTCTCGACATCGCGGATCGAAACGAGAAGATCTTCAATCGCGACATTATCCCTGAGAAGTCCCGTAATACGGTCCAGAGCTGGAACGGTACACTCTCTCATATGGGCGATAAGTGACCTGTACATCTCATTCTCAGCTTCGAGGTCGTCTATTCGTTGTTTTGACGTTTTTCGCTCGCGATAGTAGCATTCGATGCTTAGTCCGATGCATCTCTGACATGTAGGTTTTTGTTCATCGCACTACTTTTGATGTTGGGCGTGAATGCTCGACATCACGTAATTTTCTTGCTTTTGGCGCTGAAATGATGAGTATTGAAGCGCGGAGGAATATAATAATCACCTTTGTTCTTCGATCACGGCATGGCTCACAGGCAACCGCTGCATGTTTTCTCTTTCGAGGTCCCTCTTTCTGTATTCGAAATGAATGGGGGTTTGGTGCTATCGGGCGGAGAGGTAACATTACTTTTACAAAACTTGAATATTCCACTATTCAAAGCCCTTTGAAGTATCCGTATGCGCGTATTTATATGTGATTCAGCTTGTGATATTGGAATATGAACTTTGAAGTTATAATTTAAAGGGTTATGGATGGGATTCCGGAAGTGTTTTCAACCGGAGGAAATTTCCCAGCCAATCAGATTCAATGCGAAATGTTCTACGGAATGCTGTTGACAGGGAAATTTGGTCTCCCTTTGGAGTAGAGAGAATCCTCGTCTCCAAAAATGTCTTAAAACTGAGTTGCGGCTTGGAAATTGTGTTATCAAGTTTCCGGAGACATCAAATACTGCAAAGCTGCAACTCCTTTTCTTTTTATAATTTTAAAGTGCACTTGATCTGCCCGTGCTTTCGCGTGTTAATTCTTATTTCGATGGCTTAACAAGATCTTGATGGCCACTCAACCTCAAAGATTCATTGAAGTATTGAAGTAGCTACCCATACATCACGGTAGATGTAGTAATTGGTAAGCAGCATTACAAGCAAAAAGGCCAAAACCGTGCTCAGCAGCCCAAGAAAGTAAAGGCGCACAGATGGATTAGTCAGTCGAATTCGGAAATACTTTGTTCTAGGACCATCCGTCCGTCGTTATTGATTCCAATGTATGGTATTGCAGATATATAACTCGCCGATATCAGTATGCATGTTTTTTGATCTAGTCCCGGACGTCCCCTAAATCATGAATCAGACAACATGGAAAAATTCTTTTGCAATGCGACGTTGACTGGGAGAGGCGACCATGCCAGAGGAGAGGGGATATTGCTATAGAAAAACGAAATTAGAGTGCCAGATCATCAGCCATTGCCACGAGAATGAGGCTTCCATCCGTGGCATGTTGGGCTCCTTTCCCATGTGCGCTTTTGCATTTCATGTCAGCGGAACAAATGTGGGTGCGTTGTGGGATGCGACGCTGATGAGTTGTGATGAGCAACAAATCTGTTCGCCAGTGGGCGGTTGTTTCTGGGCCAACGACCAGCCAACAACACGTTGCAGCAGATCCAGCCGTCGTGTAAACAAAGCGCTGCGCCCCTCCGCCAAACCGAATATATTGGCGACAGAAGCTTACGACGGACTTTGAGACCAGGTCATTTTAACACTCTCACAAAGTCAAGTCTTGGGTTAGTCTATTCCTCTCTCTGTTCGCATTTGGTTCCTCTCTAACCACTATCGATGCGCAGCTTCCTTTTCCAATTATCATAATCTCCAGCGACGTCTAATAAGAAAGAATCGATACATTCATTTGTATATTCGATTTCTATACTCGATTGACTGCTGTGTCGCAGCGATATATCCTTCACAATGGGCTCTGACCCGCAGCCGCGCAAATCTTTCCAAGCCCCGCGCCAGAGTATTCCTGGCTTCACACCGGATTTCAATCCAAAGGCGGTGCAGGAAGCCGCCCAAAAGCCAAAACCACCAAAGCAAGTGCCGACGGGGCCATTCATCGATGCCGTCCCCGCTGGAAAGTATCACGTCGCGGCGGGAATGTCTATGGAAACACATTTAAAGCGACAGGCGCACATTCAATTCGCAAAGAGGACGGTAAAGATGGTCAAAGCAGCGAGGTGGACTGTCCTGCTGGCCAGGATCATGCAGTTGGTTGCCGCTATCGGTTTGATAGTATTGTTGATTACATTGAGAGGGATGGATGACTTGAACGGATGGATCATGAGAGTTCCGGTATGTAATTTTCTATAGCAGCAGGTGGTAGTTTCCGCTAACTTTGACTATAGCCTGGTGTCGCCATTCTGCATGTTTTGTACTCTATCTATCATCATGCAAGAGATCCGAAGGAGAGGCCTCCAGCTTCATCCGCCAGCTACGCTCTTTTCGCCGCCGCCATCGACTGCTGTATCATTCCATTTTACGTATTCATCGGTTTGTGGACTTGGGAGCAACATCAGAATATGATTCATGACCCCCTCAACTCTGCCAACTGGGTCAGCATTTTCAACACGGGCGATATCAGTTTGGCCCATCTCATGGTTTTTGTCGTCTTCTGTTTAGCTTGCGCCGGAGGGTATGTCTTCATTTTCTGAAGTGATCGCATGGTATTCGCTAATTTGTTTGTCGCAGTGGTCTTATGGTCCTTACAGCAATGCTCACTCTGTGGCTATCTGTAACCTTCCGTCGCATTTCGCGAATGCCACCAGATATGAACCCTCTCGACGACACCACCTACCTCTCTCTCACCACTCGTCCCTCTAGCAAACGATTTTCTAAATCTACAAATGCATCTGAGGAGTCCCTCGATAGAGAAAAGCATCGCAGTGTTCCTTTCCTCGAAGTCCGCACAAACAATGGCTCCCTTAACTGGGAATTCACCGGCAGCAAGACCGCCCTTGATCTCTCAGCATCCGGAACCGGTGCCCCATTGTTGCCACCATCTCATAAATTTGACAATCCTTCCCGTAGAACCTCGCAAGAAACCTCTAGATCTGCTCCAAACTCGCCAGGGGATCGAAGAAGCCAAGGTTACTACTCAGATGGCAAGGAGCAATTCCGAGGAGAAATCCTTGGTGTTGCACCTAAACCACCTCGCCAGACATACAGGCAAAGACCAAATGAATGGTGGTCCGCTGGAAATCTCCCCGCCGCCCTCCCTGGCTTCCATGGAAACTCTCAAAATCAACGGTACAGCACTATCTCGCAAAATGAAGAAGATCCTCGTGCTTCTCGTAACACGTTTGGTCGCGCCCCACAGCATACCACTGACGCACCTCGAACTCCACCGCACGCTTCCTCATATGCCAGTAGCATCTCAAATGTCAGCGCACCATCCATGACCTCAACGGTCCCTATCCCAATTCCTGGTAATCCGAACAATAGACACAGCGTGAATGGACCACCTGCTCAAATGTCTACTCCTCCTCAAGGCATGACCCTAGGCACTTTGGGTACTTTTGCAACAGATCTTGCGCCTCGTCCACTTTCCTTCCCTACGAACCGTTCCGCTCCAGGATCACCACGGAAGAATAGCTTCCCGCAACAACCGCAGCAACACTACCCGAATCACCAACACCGCAACTCGACTCATAGCGTTGGGCGTATACCTTACACTAGATCAAATACAATGGCTTCCAGTGATTCTGCTTTCTCGCCTCCAAAGTCAGCTCCGAACGGTGCCCTCCATGTTAGCCAGCTGTTGAATAACTATCCTCGTCCTCCGCCCCAAACAAGCCTTACACCGCCACAGATGAGTCCCACTAAAACTGTATCGGGTACGAGAATGGTTGATAACTTTGGAAATGCCGTTTATAATCAACAGCCGTCGCCTAATAACAGACATTCAATGGGCCCAAGTATGGGAGTCATCACGCCTGTCAACTCTGCTCCTTCCTCTCCTACAAAGCAACAACCCCCGCATCAACGACAAGAGAGTCCCGCTGGTTCCGTCAGGGATAAGAAGAAGAAATATGAGAACTTGGCACAATCTTCCCCTGGGAGAAGTACCAGTTGGGAAAAGAAGCAGCAGCAACAAGCACAACTCATGGGGGGCGAACCCACTCCCAAAACTCCCAAGATCAAAAAGATGCACGCCGGAAGAAGAAAGAGTTTGAAAGAACTTCACGATGAAAGAGAGAGGGAGAGAGAAAAAGAAGGTACAACGAGAGTGGTCAGCAACTCTGGCGCTGATTTTAGTCACATGTTTGGACCTAACCAGGGTGTAAGAGGGCGTGTCATCAGCGGTAGTCAAATTGTGTGATTGCTCGTTGATTGTTAGTAAGGTAGGTTGCTTTTCCGCATGATACCTTTTTGCACGCTTTTTTAGTCCTGCTACGGGACCATTTTTGTAAATAAAGGGATTTTCAAATTTTGGTTGATATTTCAGCGGGTCATATATATCTAACTCATATTCGATCGATCTGTCATGTTTTGAAGGGTTTTGATTTTTTTTTACGTCTTTCTTTTGTGTTATTTTCATGGGTATGTTTGGATGTATTTTTCTAATAATGTGTATTGATGTATGCTTGAGATGGTTTTCATGTATGTACAATAAAGATATACCAATTACTACTATTACATAAATTACTTGAGTGATTCATCGTGATCATCGATTGTATAACTCACGGGATTTGTGATTGTCGCTTTGCGCGGTATAATCGGCAATAAGTCTAATCCTCATCTTCATCGTCAGATGTTCCAGAATCACCGCTGTCGATAGATTTTGACTCTTCGCTATCATCATCAGTATACTCAAACGATGGCTGGTAATCCTCATTTTTGACGCCCTTTGCTCCTTCGAACTCCAACTTGTCCATACACATGTCGCCAAAGAAGCCTTTAATTTCGAATTTCTCATTGATGGTAATTTCTCCATAGCCGTGCACTTCATCAGAAAATTCTAGTGGTTCCCACCCGGTCCACATGAACCGCAATTTCTCATTCGGTACTAATGGTGAGCGAATATCGAGAGTGCCCTCTAGACATCCGGAATGATACTCGCCAGTAACACTGTTACCCCGAGGACCCACAGACAATCTGAAGTACATCTCCTCAAGGCAATCCCATTGCTCTTCAGATTCTGGAGAGCGGAAGGCGTAGCTGCCACTAATACCCTTGCGCCATTTATCCAGCTCGACGGCAGACCACCCTGCTGTGATAGAATTTCTTGCAGTTTTACATGTGCAACCACAGGTTGGGCAGCCTTTGGCTTGCTTTGAAGTTGAAGATTTTGGTTGTGTCATGGAGGGCCCAGAAACCTGAATGGGGTTTACTGCTTCTTTTGGTTGGTTTGTGGGTTTTTGGGGTGGCGGCTTTTGAGCAACTCCTGTTTTCGGTGGTCTGCTCTTTCGTGGTGGCATCGGAAATAGTGCCAATAGGCGATTGACGGGAAGATTTAGTAAACCGAGATGTTTACAAATAGGTACGGAGAACTACGAAACCGGTGTAGTCTAATTGGAGTCGAGATACGCATCGATACTTCAACTTATAATTACGTCGCGTCTGTAAACAAAGATGGCATTTACGCGATTTTTTTGTTGATGCATTCGCTAGGTCCCGTCTGAAACAAAAGCTCGCTAAAGCAAGGGACACAATTATTTGATCCAAGCAATGGATTCGCAGTTGGGTTGGGATCCCCGAAACGAATGTGAATATAAATACAGAGCAGAAAAGTTTTAAATTATTAGTGACTTAAATAGTTTATGGGTATTGTCAGATCGGTTTGTCTCGTAAACCAGCCGCGAAGCACGAAGGATCGGTATTATTTTCTTTTTTCATGTATATACAATAAAGACATATATTATTATTGCTTGCTTTAACGCATTTCGTTGAGGGTATGAGGCTTTTGCACCTTCAAACTTGAAACTGCAGTCGTTACCGCTGGAATGAATATAACCAAAGATTTCAAGGTTTTCATCAATAACAACTTCCCCATGCCCCCAAGTTTTGTTCGTTTCTTCGTAGATCTCGCGTCCTTTCCAGATGAACCGCAAAGGGGTATTCGGGGTCAACAATAGCGAAGGATAAACGAATTTGAAATCGCCTCTGATCTCTTGAGAGCAGAATCCACCGGTTACTACGTCGTTGCTGGGGTCTAGCTGATGGCGAAAAACATGTCCGAGTCGTAACTTGATAGCCAATTTGATTCATAGGTCTTGATAGCGTAGTGGGTGTAGGTGGCCTTCTGCCAATTGAAGAGTTCGGATATAGACCAACCGAGCGGGAGATTTTTATAACGTATATCAAATGCTCCGAGTTCGTAGGTGGTTTTGGGAGGTCTTTTGTGGGCTGCGTTTGTACACCCACAAGATCGGCAATCGTTACTGGGAGTTGGTGCTGTGATTTCTGGTTCTTCCGTGAGGTCGACGATTTCGCTGGGTTCTAATGCGTCTGTATCCTCGTTTGGGTGGTCTTCGGCCGTTATAGAATTGTCGGCTGGTTACCTGCCCGCAACCTTGAAACGCTCGCTCTTTTTTGGACACCAGATTTCGGAGCTACCGTGGCCGCGGTCTTGGACCGTTACCCTTCCGTGGGAGCATTGGAATTGACTTGATTCCGGAAAAATCTAGGGAAGAATTCGATTCTAAAGAAAACGCTTAGAACTAAAGCTGTGGGTTATAATTGGATGTGGCACTTTATAATTTAAAAATCGATATATCGGAGGCAATTGTTTATACAGGCTTCACGAACATCTATGTTCCTTCAAATGGATGTAAAAATTTAAATACAAAGACACTGAAGATATTCTGAGATTCGGGATCATTTTTGTGGAAAATTTGTAGTAAGGGGGGGGGCTAACCATATCCAGCTCAATTCTGAATCCTAAGTTGGATCTTGTGATACAGTTGTCCGTGCACCGGCACCTTCAGGCACCTAGTAGCCTTTTCAATAGCAAAATACTTAAATAAGAAAATGTTTAATCTTTTGAATTTTCTCGTAAGAGTAATTGAAGAGTTCTGTTATCTTGATATTGTCGGTAGGGCATCAGAATTCCCTATCAATAGACCATTTATACCGCGTTGATTCGGCTTCGCTTGTGAGCGACGGCGTCGGTTGTGCCTCGATAGTTACCTGGGCTACATCCCAGCCGACAATCGGCACTATTTTTCTTGAATTTCTTTGTTCGCCTACCATCATATCCACTTGCAAAGCTTCAAGTGCGTTTCGTGGTTGGGTGTTACTTCCACGAATGTTAATTCCGCTATCAAGTTCGTCTAAACTCGGGAGCTCGAGCCATCGGAAACTCGTTGACTCAAGGGTCGCAATAACCTTAATTGTATCAACGATTCCTGGCGAGATCGGACTCTCAGACTCGTCTATCTGCAATGGGAGGCGCAGGGTTTGGTTCGGTACCAAGGTTTCAAAAAAAGAGCCCCTGTTCGCAGGGTATATTTGGTCAACGGACCAAGAAGAGTCGAGGTCAAGTATTGCAATGTTCAGAGGCTTGTCGTAGTTATTTCTGACTTTCAGTAATAACCAGTCTTCATCGGCTGCTTGGTAAGACCCGTCCTTCGGAAAATTAACTTCGGGATCTTGGGCTAATCTTGGCGACGTAGGAAAGGTTTTCGGCTTTTTCGACAGACTTATAGAGAGCCATTCCGCGTTCATTGCCTCGTTTTCCAATTCGAGGATGTTATAAAATCTACTAAAGTGTATTATGCGGTTCAGGAGCTTTTCGGCAGCACCTTCGAGATGAATAGGCACCGGCGCGGCTGGATGTATGAGTGATCGACTTTTGTAATCCAAGACTATATAGTTGCCATCTTTCACGGAAACCTGGAAAGCTTCGTCTGTGTCCGAGACAGAAACTGATTTGATATCATCGATGCATGTTCTCAGTTTATCTAGCGCCTTTCCGGTCTCATTTGCGGTCGGCAAGTTCGTTTCACCGACTTCGTAAACCAAGTTTATGTGCCTTTGGAGAGAAATGGTATGCGGTCGAGCCTGGCAACCAACTTCTAGCTCGGATTTCGAAGGCTTGTACCATCTCACTACTTTTGCTTGTGATTTAACATCCTCTACCTGCATCACCTCAAGGAGGACTAATCGCTCGGATGCTTTGATATTAAAGCACGACTTTGGCCAAATATCAACCCCCATGCCTTCAGATATTCCTTGAGCTCTGCCAGCACCCAATTGCACTATAGTCTCCGTTTCGAGAACTTCGGTTACAATTATCGTTGAGGCTTCCAGGTAGGACTCGACTGGGTCTGCGGTGAAAAATGATCGGCCGCCGTCACCACCCACCACCACGTTTTGTTGACGATTGTGCTTGCACACCTTTGTAGCTACAAGATCCCAGAGCTGATGGTGTGTGAGTGGACCTGGGTTTTCCTTGAGCGTTTGGATGAGAAAATATGTGAGAACTCCCTGTACCTTGCCGTGAAATGGAGATTCCGCCGCTGATTCATGTAAACGACAAGCCGCGAGAAACGTATAACCAGATGTTTCTAACAACCAGTGGTCTAGCACTTTAACGGCCCGTTTCGTATCTTGTATAGATTTATTCCAACCAGTCAAAAGTTCCTTTTGCGAAAATACCGAGATGTCGCTATCGAGTCTGTTTTCGTCATATTTTCCGTTACTCCTAAAAGACGAAATTTTATGGTTTCTATTTGCCCCACCAGCATAACAGCAGTCAAACACAACAGTAACAATTAGTTTTTTGTCTTTCATCTGTCGGAGTAGGTATGCGATTTCGACGTCTCGAATGTAGCGTCCTCCGCGGCATATATCAGTCGGTACGAGCGCCTCATCATTTCCGAACCCGAAGTCTGCCTTCGAATCGTCGAATATCGTGCGAACACGAGTGCCGTGTCCTGAATAGTGTATGTATATCAGATCTCCCGGTTGGGCCTTGACGGTTACTTGCTGGAATATACCGATGATATTCTCATAGGTGGGCCATTTGGAGCGTTGCTCCCTTGGCTCTTCGCTATCATCACCGGGAGGCGAAGCTGTGAGTTGGTAGATGTTGTTTTCTGGGATACCAAGGAAAATGCGGAGGTATAGGTCGGTTTGGTTTACATCTTCCACGCAACCTTTCAAGCTATGAAAACTGATACCTGGTCTTGCCGTACCACTCATATAGTGGTCGGCTCCTATCAATATGGCGAACTTGTTCGCTTTTCGTTCTTCCATGTAGCCAAAAATTCGAGTAGACGCTGTTGTCGGTATATTGGATTACGGAGTACTGTTGACTAGTATTTGGGAGAAGAGAAAAATTGAACAGCAAAAGCAGTGTAATGTTGAAAACAAGAAAAAGAAACTTGCGAAGGTGAAATGATATGGAGTTGGGTGACAGTAGCCAGTAGTTCTAGCTCACTAATAGATAACTACACTGTTTTGAAGCCATAAGAGGCAGGATTTAAGGATTGAGGATCCAGCTCGGCTGCAGGCAGGCAGGTTGATTTGGACGGACCCAAGAAACAATTTCCTAGAGTTGCGGGGTTGTCAAGTAATGCTCGTGAGTATTAATTTCGCCCACCAACTTTATATTTAGTACCATACGGGATTTTGTGGAACTAGGCTCGGTTCTAATTTTTTGATTGGATGCAATAAAATTACTTTGAGGAGGTCATGTTGCACCAAAAACGGAGATTGAGTAAATTATTTCTAGGTTAAAAGCAAAATCTATTTTCACGGACCAACATGAATATATGCTGCCCAGACGAACGGTTCGCTTCTTTTGGTTTTATCTCGTTCCTTCCATCCTTGTGGCCTCACTCGTCTTGTGCCTCGTTCAGTCTCACCGTATGTTTCCTCTATCGAGGTTGGATGGTCTAAAGTTTGTTCGCTATTTCTTTTCATAGATTCTTCGTATGTTGTATCTCGGAGCCTCCTTGCGGCTTTGTGCACACCCAAAGCTATTGTCCTGCCGTCTACGACACCGTAGTTTGCTATGGTTTTGTACATCTCCTCCGCCATATTGACGGAGTGGCGGTCGGATACTTCCCAGAGCGATCCCACCACATGCTGAAAACCAGCTAGCTGGCAGGCACTGACCAAATGCAAGGCCTCATCTTGTAGCTCCCGACTCCCGGCATCACTCGTCGAGCAAGCAGAGAGGTACGCTAGCCAAGGGGATTTTTGGCGGAAATCCAGCTTGACGAAGTGTCCAACAGTCAAAGGGTTTGTTTGCCAGTCATTAATGAGTAAACCACTGCGGGATGGATCTGACGAATTAGATTCACCATGACCAGCAAAATGGAATATGTTGCAGGTGTTCAACGCATCTAAAACGTCCTTCCTACATGGTTGCTCTAAGGTTATCCTTGGAACAGCAGTCGGGAGAAGTTTATTGAGCATGTCCACCTCTTCTTTGGCGAACCTAAGATCTGCGTTCTCTGGTGTCCGACTCATGGCAACGAGCAAAGCTTTGCTGTCGGTGAGCTTGTGACTCTTCTCTGAATTTTGCCTTCGGTGGGCATATAGAAGAGACTTAATAGAAGTGCTGTAAGATGAAACCACTCTGTCGAGCGTTGTCTTGGAGTACGGTGGGGTATGGTATCCAGCTGCATGCAAAGGCAGCAAACTCAGCTGACCGGTTGGGATCCAGAATATGCGAGGCCAGTCTTCATCTTTGGAAGGGGTCTTCGTAAACCCGAGATCTTTGAGAACGGGACTCACTGCTGAATCCCACAGCCACTCCAACATACGAAACATTTTCTCAGTGTTATTTTGAGATATGGTATGTGCTGAACGAATTGATTGCACCAATTTGACATTTTCGTCGATCTCTTTTTCGATTAGGTTTGGAAGAAATAGTTGCCGGATGGAGTTTCTCTCAACGATGAATGCGTGGCAGCGGAGGGAAACATTTATGATAACCACGGGACCTTGGATTGCCGCAGCCATTATTTCATCTATCCCTGGAGGAAGCAGAAAGTTTTTAAAATCTGGTAGGCGACGGATTTTATTGAGAGTTTTGTCCATTTGAAAGTTTGCGGAGTGTCGTTCATGCACTCTTTGAAAGGAAGGCGAGGCGCTATCTATAGACTTCGCAATTTCGGAGTCAACTGCGCTTATGCGGGTGTCAAGTACATCTCGTAAGCTTTCAAACTCCTGTGCTAAATCTGGGTGTTGATCTCTGAGGTCGGTTAAATCGGAACGAATTCCAAATCGCATGCCCGTGATAATCCCTCTGCCGATTTCGAGAAGTCGTACACCATGATGTGCGCTCTTTCCCGCTTCGATCGAGACCGCAGCAGCCCATGAAGCCAAACCGTAAAATGATGATAAGGTATATTGTTGATCTTGTTGGTTCAATTGACGAGGAGCAACCATCGGGAGAAGATTGACTGCCATATCTGCGATACGAGTGGCTTCAGCCAGCCTATTGCGAGCCGCCAAATGGAGGGTTGCTCTCTTTGCTGAGCTAATTCGATGAATTGGAAGCGAATTTGGTGCTTCCGCTGCTCCTAGGAACAGCTCAAGGCTTTTCTCTGAGTCAGCAGGATCCTCTGTATGTTTCGATTTGGTTTCGTAGAGCCAAGCCAAGTTTTCGAGTATAAGTGCCCGATGACGGTGATCTTCCGGCGTTATTGATACAGCTTCTTCGCCCTTTTTGATAGCTTTTTGTAAATCAGCAGGGTCGCCCAGCAGTTTGAACCTAGCGTTTAGAAACATAGAAAGGTTGCGTAGCAGCTCTTCTTTTTCTTCATGTTCAAGTCTCGCGGCTTCATCCGCTTTTTGAATCGCCATCTGTAAGTCGTCGAGATTATCGGTCTCAGCGTACCTGAGCCCAAAAATGCTAGCTAGATTGCCCAACATCCTTACTCGGTACGGGTAATCTTCGGATACCAATGACAAAGCTTCCTCGCATTTCTGGGCAGCAGTATTTAAGTCATTGGGGTCTCCCGTCTGATCGAACCTACTCAAATAGAATGAGGCTAAATTGTTCGATATCTCTGCTTTTTTTGCTTCGTTTCCCTCAGGTAAATTGTCTGCTAAGGATAAAGCTTGTTTGCCCCTCTCAATGGCCATCTCTAAATCGTCCAAATGACGAGTTGCCTTGAAACGAAGATGGAGAGCTGTGGCGAGATGATCCAAATTTCTCACTTTGTTTGGATCATCATGGTGTGTCGCGGCTGCTGCTTCTTCGCGTTTCTCGATACCGATCTGTAAACTATCAAAGTCATTTTGCTTAATAAACCTTTTCAGGGAGCTGTCGGCGCGGTGCTGTGAGAATGATTTTGATGACTTAATTACCAAATCCATCAGATTTTTCGTTGTCTCAAGTTCCTCGATACAGGTAGCCCGTAGCGCCCTCCATACTTGAATCCTCGTCGCATCCATCAGCTCTGATAAATGCTTAATGTCACGAGTCAAAACTTCAGCGACCATTTCATTAGTTCGAAGCATAGCTCGATTCAAGTCATCGAGCGACTGTGTGCGTCTGTATTTCTCCACCAGCATTACGATGAGATTCCTCAAGCAACCCTCGTATTCCGAGCTCTTTTGAGGTAATCCTTGTAATGACTCCTCAGCTTTTGCAATAGCTTTATCCATGCTGATTGTTTCACCAGTCTTCAAATATACGAAGTAAGAAATTGTAGACATCAATTTGAGTTGTTGGGTATCAGCCTGGGTATCAGGTTCCAGATCGGTGACAAGGTCGCTTTCAATCTCCTTCAATTGCTCGAGATCCATATCGAGGAACGAAGATTCGATGCCATCCTCAGGAATACTCAACTCCAGATAACATTCCAAGTCGGAGATACTCTTGGGTATAAGAGGGTGGTTTATACCAAAGTTAATTTCATTAGAAAAAATATTCACACGAGCGGACGAGGATAAATTTGTGGTCGTCTCATTCTTCACTTGACCAGAAGGTGATTCCTAACATGCATTTCATGTTAATATATTTTCCCCACATATAACTCCCGAGTCTTCTACGTCACAAACTCGGCTAATTAGTGAGATCATGGAAGTAGGGGGGTTATTTACCTTTTTTGCTTTCTGCTGCCGCAAAGTACCCTCGAGCTCTTTCACCCTCTCTAGAGTTTTTGTTCGCTCAATTCGGTGTTCTATTTCCTCGACCATCCATTCTTCTTTGATTCTTTCTATTTCCCGTAGTGTAGAGATTTCCTTTTCTCTAAGGGTTTGTTCACTCAGTGGCGGGGCTTCCGACATTGTGACTTAATATCCTAGAATCCTTGCTGAATTCAATCGGTGCGAATGACGACAGCTATTCGATGTACTATTTCTTAGATCTATATTTGATGATAGAGAAAATATAAGGTTTCGGTTTTAAGTGTGTTAATATAATTTGAGTGACAAGTTGGATTTTATCTCGCGCGGCTCCATTAGCGTTAGGCAATGGGGGTATATATATTGTCATCTAGACGAAAAGCTTGGAATAACAGCGGCAAAAAAGTTGAATATTTTCAGATCCTGCACCCAAGTGATGAATGTTGCATTTAAATAATTATTTTGTCGTTCAAGATCTCGGCGGGGTAGGTCTAACAGTTACCAATGTGGACCCAATAAATTCCGTCCTAGCACACCAAGGAAGCAAGAGAAGGGCAATATCAATCCTACTATCATTGGCGCGACCGGTTTCTGGTGTGCAGATGCATGCATCAACTTTGACCTGGGTACCTGGTCCGCCTTATTGTCAACCTGGGGCGGCGTTGAAACATTTCAAGATTGCTGCTTCCTTCCATGAAGGGAGGGGTCGACTGTGTGACATTCGTCCAACTACCTACAATTTTAGCAAGGAGTTTTGTTTCCCTCGAAATAAAATTACTTTTCGACATAAAATTTAAATAGAAATCAAATCGCGGACACAATAACACTACGCATCCAATCAATTCTCTCCACGTTTTCAACAAAGACACAGTGGACTAATCCAAATTAGTCTTACAAGCCCAAAGGCGTAAATACTACATACGCAACACAATCTCTGCGTTGCTTGGGAGGAAACTTTGTTAGCTGTGTCGTAAACCAAGGCCTCATAGCCAGATCTGAAATACATGCTGAGAATGGGTTTCGCAAGTCACAAAACAAGATATATATTTTTATGATATAGGTGAGTCGAGATGTTTTGCACGCAAGTAAGCGAGTTAAGAATAGAATATAATAAAATAGAATAAACGCATAACCAGTTAGCGTGGGCTCCGCCCGATATTACAATGGAAAGCTTGTAGAATGTGATATCTAAAGAAATATATGGCATCCCCTGCCGCCTTGGTAGAACAAAAGATCACATTAGTTACAAACCAAATGATAATTCTTAATGAAGGGTTGCACATTGAGCTCAAAGATCACCCACGACCAGCACAAATAATCGCTCTATAATGTCACCGAGCAACTGCATGAAGTGCCAAATTTCAGCTAGAATGCCCTTATTGCCGTCTTTGTTTTCTTGTTTGCCATTAAAGTTAGGTCGAGTCAGTTTATGATGTGTATGTATGTGGGGTGCTATCCAATCTTCACGAGCTTTGCCTTCCACGCTACTGCCAACTACCTATCGGGTATTACTGGCTGAGTCGTGAAGCATAATATCGTCTATATGAAATGTCCCTTTATCCACTCCATCAGTACAGATAGAGAGTATCTTAAGCTTGGAGCTTCTCGTGGCTGCTGTAAAATTAAAGGGAACTTGGAAGTAATTTCCCACAGTGTCCTGATGGTGGATTGCGACTGCAACGCCATTTATCAGGATAACAAGTGCGCAATCAGTGGGCGCACCTCCTTCGGCGGAAAGATTAACCCAAACAGAACCTTTATACATTCTGTTTGGACAAGTAATGATGGTTTGGGTGAGATAAACTGAAGAATCCGATGTATCAGTAAGCTGGACGAGGAAAGTCGATTTATCGCCCCTAGGGTTATCTTTTGAGATGGAGTATTCGGCTGTTGAGCCCCAGCGGCAGTTGGAGTCCATGGCGCGAAAGCACTAGACTCAAATCCTGAGTTTTGGATATAATTTGAATTTAGAGAGATTGCAGTGCACTGCGATGAGGTAATTGTGGTTGATGGCGTCGCAGGCGAGGAGGTTACTTGAAGCTCGGTAGATAGGATAGTAGATGACCCGATAGATGATGTTGGCGCGGGAGTTGTGGCAGCAACTTCCAATATAGATGAACTAGTTGTACTTGATGACATTGTAGGCGATGAGGAACTCGGACCAGCCGATGTACTAAGGATAGATGTGGGGGAGGTAGAATGGCTGTCGATGAACTCTAGATTCAGTTATTAGAGTGGGTTAAATTCATCCCGAAGATATTGAAATCAACTTACCTGCAGTCAACTCGACCTCGTGGCAGAGGGGATCAATGTTTTCAGCATAAATACCGTTAATAACTTGGTCAATGTCTACACAGAATGCTGCTTTCCCTCGCTTAAACTTTACATTCGTCCAGATTAATTTGCTGGTGTTGGCAGCGACGGAGAATACAGTGCTTGGACCAGTAGGATTCAGAGCGACAAGTATAGGCCCCGCAAAGTGTTCCGCCAAGTCGTCAGGGTCGGCGAAGGCAACTTCGTTTGTGGAGGATTTAAGCTGTTTGTTGAAGATGGAGAATATTGCAGCCTCGCTAGGGTTTGTCGCAGTATACATGTTATTGTCAAAAATTCTTATGTAAGAAGGAACGTCTGCGCGACGAGAGATGCTTTTAGGAGGAATGTCACGAATCCGAATGCGGAAGGGAGATGCATTAGCTAGAGTGTCTGTAGATACAACAGTTGAGGAAGTACTCGAGCTAGGACTAGTGCCCGATATGGCCTTGTTATCTGTTGTGGCGGAGGAAGTAAGAGATGATAAATTTTTTGAGGCTGACTGTGTAGGAGATTGTATGGATTGTGTACTAGTAGAGGACCCGGAGTTAAGGGTCGAGGGCGCCTCCCCAAGAAACTCAGGAAGATTAACAGGATTTGGGCCTGCCGTCACTGTGACAGTAGTATGGACAGTCGTACCGATAATTTTGGTTCTAGTTATAGTCTTGGTGGTGGTAATATCTGTTGTCAAGCGAGTTGATATTGTGCAAGTGCCTGGAGTATGCACATTGATCGTGGTAGACAGCTTTCCATGGCCCAGAATCTCCACACAGAGCTCATATGGTCCATTACCATCGCACCAGCCTGTGAATTTGGGCGTGAAGACACGCTTGCGAATTTGTGCACTATAGCTAACTGACCACTTCTGCTTTTCTAAGGTACAGACTTCGTCCTCGCATCGGGTGTAGTTAACCGCTAAGCGAGGTAGAACCAGCTGTCGGGTATGCGACCAAGGTTTAGAGACTTTGATTCCGTATGATGTTGACTGGTTGAGTTGGTCTCCACGATGAGTATTTGCTTTAATTCTTTCCACTCGTAGGTCATTAGATTTAACCCATTCAAAATAATCATGCGCCTGACACGTCCCGAAAGCTCGACTAATTTGTTTCACGTATTGAATTTCGGCAGGAACGCTGTCGACTTGATGGTCTTGGCCTTCCAACTCGTATATTCCTGGAGCTGTATAGGTCATAGTACGTACGGCATACTTTGGCGTTTCCCGGGGCGGCATGGTGATAATTTGATCGCCGCGAGATATAAATGGTGGTCTTCCGTCCGGGTATCCTGGAATATAGGTTGAATACCAAACATAAGTAGATGTTAAGTATCTTGTGGCACTAATTCTTGCATCTTCTTGGTGTAAGATTGCTGTCGTTACGTAGGTTGTGACTCTCTGGCCCTGGCTGATAATCGGGACTGGCGTTGCTCCCGGGGAGGGAGTAATGTACCTCAAAGGTCGTCTTCCCCGGCAACTAACAGAGTTGGAATTCGCAAGGGAGTGGGGTTCTGGTGTCCGGATCGCGACTACCCAGGTAAATGATAAAATGCTAACAAGGAAGAAAACGTAAAAAAGTGAACGAGCTATCGTATTGTCACAGCCCGGCTGTTGAAAAGATGATAACCCAACAGAACGAGAAATAAAAGATTAAAGAGTATCAAATGCGCGGAAAGCGCAACGACAGAACTGTCAAAGTTACTGAACGGTGGCGAATTTATTTACACGAGAACCACATTTTATGGTCCAGGAGTGGCTTGTAGCCTGGTTTGTAGGTTATATTATCTACAGTCAAGCAGCTGGAATTTACAGAAAACAAAATTTAATCATCCAGAATGTATGATACTCAACCCCTTATACGATAGCCGTCTCCTTGATACGTCAAGAACAGTATTAATTTTGATTATGGCTTGGTACAAGTATCGCAGTCATTTGCGTGACAAAGGGCAAGAATGCCACCGCGCTAGAAGATCAGTGAAGAATTAGCTTGTTTGAATATCAACATTTCTCGTCGCAGGGGAAACGGATAAACCGGGTTGCTTTCTACGGTGAGCTCGGGAGGGGATTTCGAATTTCTACCCCTTGCCTTAACACCCCCCACTTTCACCACAATGCAGCCGAAAACATTACATTCTTCATCGTAAAATAGATTATCGAAAATTCTGATTCAAGTACTCTTATTGGTTAAAGCCTCAAGGAGGAACTGGACGCGTAAGTAGGTTTAGTCAACAGTATGTATAGTAGGCTGCAAATAGTTGGTTTACATACGTGAATCAAATTTCCTCAGAAATTGCCCAATCTCGAAAATTTATACTCAAGCCGGCGCGTCTTTTCAGCAAATATGGGTCGGGCATTATATATTATGTCTAGAAATGGCTAACTACACGGCTTCGTTATTTGTCGCTGATCGTAGTAATTTTAGCAACACAGTTTTGGGGTCAAGTGTAGGAAGATTATTTTATTGGTGTACGTACAGATATGAGAGTACACTACGTAGCGCATTAGAGTACAATTTCCATTTAATTGATCTATCTATACTCTCAGGTTCAAATGTGAAGTTGTATTTGATATAATATTTTATTTCACACAGGCCTAGCATGAGGCCTTAAAACTAGGTAATATACTAGACCATACCTGAAGCTTTGAAACTTTATAACTAAATATCGATCTATCTACTATCTTTTGTTCGTATACCTGATAACTAAAGTGCTATGTTACGCACATCCAAATGTACCTTTAGATCGTTGTTACGCATGAAAAATATGGAAATACCATAATCCGCCATTCTCTACACCCCCTGCAGCCCCGCCTCCATCCAGGGCTTCAGCATTGTCGAGAGGAACCATATTAGCAGCATTCGGTACGTCTAATGGCACGTTGTAGTTTATATAACCGGTCAAAAATGAGGTCGAGGTAGCCGCGGCGGATTATTTCCTTCACTGGCATCTGTTAGAACTTCGTACCACCTCGGGCCGGGTTGATATTGTATACGAAGAAGTCCGGGGAAGTTTTCAGTTCCTTCTTCCCATTCCCATCCCTCGGGTGGCCTAAAAGTCATTAAATCCCACGGAGTGTAGACATCGAACTCTGGAGCATCCGTTAATTGATTGAACTCATCCCAAAGCCCCGTAATAGGTCTTTGCCAGCAAAGAAAAACAGCCCTGATGTAAGAAAATACATAGTTAACTGTTTCTTTTGAGTCTCTTTTGGATGAGTCTTTCGGTGTAATCCGAAATAATATATTGTTGGCATTGCGTGTTAGATTTAATTGTTCACCCCATTCTCGCGCTTCGTGCAGTTTAAGCATTGTAGCGTTTATCATATTTGCAGTGGTGCGTAGCTTGTGGGGAAATTCCTCCCTAGCGGCTCGATTGATCTCAACTAACTTCGTTCCTGGAGCCGCGTCGACTCCTGGCAAGCCTCCTCGAGATATTGTTCGATAGCCTCCACCGTAAATTTGTAGCATGAGTCTATCCATCTAAGCTTTGACGGAAGCGAACTTTCTTATCCAGGTCCGAAATACAAGCAATCTTCGCGCAACACTCATAAAAACCCCTCCATAGTCCCTTAGCCGATCTCGAGTTTCTAAAATTTGGCCAATGCTTGTGAATCCGGTGTCGCCCAATGTTTGCATGAGGCCTGGCGAATCATTGGGGAGGCTCCGCAGAGCTGCTTCACTCTGAAGTTGAGTAGCCCATCCAGTTAACCGATCCACAGCGTACCCTATAAGGTTTAATAACCTTCCAGGAGAATAAATTACTGTTCTATCATTCTTTGGAGCGCTATTGTCTTCTGGTATGTAAAGCCCACAGTTTTTAGTGACGTGTCCTTTAATAGATCTTATATCGTATTGGATTAAATCCAGCATTTGCGCATTGTGTGCGATGAAATTTTTCCATACTGGATCTACAGGCAAGTATGTCATCTGCGGAGTAGCTCTAAAGCTCGGTAAATACTCCATTTAGCGAGCAATGTCTCCCTTCCTACTAGCAAACCTTTGGAAATCGGAACTTACAATGGCAGTTTTATATATACGGCTACGCCAATATATAAGAGAAAGGAGTTCCACGAAGCGAAACCTTTCATCGTTGACTTATAGGTATTCTTAAAAGAGTTAATTCGATCTCTTCCCTCAGGGTTTTGAAAACTCACAGGTTTTCGAAAACTAAAAATAATAAAGAACGAATTCCAACTCAGATTCGAATAAAAGCCGGACCATGGTGCGACTATGCAGTTTAGCTTTAGATATACTCGATCAAGATCGGCTTTCTAATTAGAAGACCTAGTGAGGGTTCTATAACTTCTTACGATAATATTCGTGTTAGAGTAATAAAACTAAATGCCATCAACTAGGCAGACGCTCCCTTATGACCTCAGTCAGACCCTCAGTCTCACTGGTACAACACAAATCCTTTGTTGTATATATTCTAAAAAAAGAAATATATCCAAATTGGGGTCGATCTTTCAAGCCGCATGGCCACAGCTACGTTGCCTCAAGGAGATATTTATTCTGTGTGTTCGACCTCAAATAGATAGATTATCTGGTTAAAATCATGTAGAATAATTTTTTGGTTCTAAACGTTTTCACGGCCTTTGGGTGCCATCCAACACAGAACCACATTGTCGTGTTGTTGATAGAAATGGGACATCGGCAGAAGCGAGGACACGTAAAAAGTAAACAACGCGATCTCATCGCACCTTCCTTTCTTTCGAACATCACCCTACTACTTGTACATTGCATACACATTAACATTTGAATCAAATTGACATCGATAATGGCCAGGAAGACAAATACATGTCTCTCTCGAAGACGAAATAATAATACAATCTCCAAAGAGCAAAACATAGAGCTGACCATCGCTGCGTATAAGCAACGTACGCACACGACGATTCGGGAGGCCGCAATGGCACACGACGTACCGAAGTCGACATTAGCTGCCAGGCTCAATGGCAGGGTTGGAGACAGAACAAAGGCACACCAGAGCAAATGGCTATAACTGATGAAGGTGAACGAGCCCTCGTTCGCTGGGCGGTTCGGTTGTATAGCTGGGGGTTCCCTCCACGACTTGATATGGTCCGCCAAATGGCTAATAAATTGGCCGGCCGTACACTCAATAGTAGTTGGTTCTACAGCTTCCTGGGACGGCATGCCGAATTGCGCACTCACATTCGAGAGCTTGTGATGATGCCCGGGCAGAAGCGGACGACCAGGTGTAAGAAATCGTATATGGACTAGTCAAGGCATCAAAGTAATACACAAACGTCACAAGGCGAAGAGGATGCTGGTGTGTATACCGATTGATACTTAAATTGTTGCTTGATTTCTAAATAATGATGTTGAAAGAGCGTGTTTAAATAGACAGCTGAAATATAGAAATATGGGTCTTTCACACTTAGGTTCTCGGAGTCATATAGTGTGCTCTTGTGGTTCGACATTGTTGCATTATTGTGCTTTGTTGGGCTTTGTTACATAAAAATTCAAATTTAATACATTGAAGACCCATCGGGATGCATATTGATGGACGGCATGACGGGCGGACAGAACTTGCTACCCTGTTGGAATATTCCCATCTGAAAGCCTCCTCCTCTGACGGAAGAGCCTAGAAAAATTTCCTGAACATACAATTAGTGTATTTAGAAAATAATTTATATATTCGATTGACACCAACTCGATTCGTGAAGAGAAGTCGCTCTTTTCACAATCTTAACATATCTTGACGTATACTGACGACGGCACATGGTACTGTTGATCGCAATTCCCGGAAGCCCAAAGAGCATTTCAAGCCGGTAATTCCCTTTGGAGCATCCCAGGTAACCAGATCTTGGTCTGGTACGCGTACAGTTTGTCCAAAAATCTAAGTATCGCGTATAGCCCACCGGGAGTCCTGCTATCTCCAATGCCAAAGGGACCCAATACTCTGCGAGAGTTGTAATTAACACCAGCATTCGCCTGGGTATCCCTCGGATCGATAAAGATAACACTGAATGACCACATGAAAGAAACAACCTGCAGCGTGAATACGTGATCTACCCCAACACAATGCGTAGACTCCCCGTCAACGCCATCCAGAGTCGTCTTGGGCATCGTAGGATAGACGATTCCCCCGTCGCCGAGAGCCGGGGGAGCGGGAGTTTCGACTAGCTTTGGAAGACCCGGGCGACGCCAGGATTCCAGCATCGCACTCCCACATAATGTTGATTGAAACTCCGCACCCAGATTGCTATCGTCTTGCGACTTACATTCAATAATAGTAAGGGGTGAGTTTGCTGTGGAAAAAAAAGGTGTAGGATATTCTTGAAAGCTTCTGTCCAGCTGGATTTTAACTTCCCTGGTCCGTTTGCTTTTAAGGTCGAGATCTATCACCATATCCGCCCGTGCCGTCAGAACTTCTTCCGTCACCGTTGCTGCGCTCGAAGTTCGCGGCTTTTTAGTGGGCGATCTGGAGCGAGGACGAGAGGACACATTTCTAATTATGGGAAACATGCTACGATCCATATCCACCGATGTGCTAAGGAGCAGTTTAGTCAGGCGCGCCGCTGGTGGAGAGATAAGCCTTATAATACTTACACAGTGACCGGCGCTACCGGATGAAATTCCTTTTCTTCGCCACCTGCAGCAAAGCGTAATATTTCCTCAGTGCTGCTAACCCAACCCATCTCCTCGGTGTTCCTAGAGTGCGAAGCTCCAGTTACCGCGGTCATTTTTCTTACAAATGCTATTTCTTGAGAATGAATGAGTAGACTTTGGCCCTAACAAACTGTTTTGTTAAATGTCGCCTCCATCCAAGGTTCATAAGGCCACTGCTTGCGGGTGGTTTCCTATTAATTATCTACGTCAGCAGCGCCCTCATAAACCAGTAATTTGTTTTTGGGAAAGTACTTCAACGCAGCCACATATCATTCCGACTGGACACAAAGATGCGCGAAGTTTGGTCACTACAAGGTGGAGTGCTGAAGGTACCCAGTCGTCTGTTTCCTCCTCCATGTCAAGACCCGCTCTTCCTGATGTGCTCAGAAAGGTAAACTTCGGTGTGCTACACGATAGCATTTCTCTTCTCTTCGCTTTTGATCCGACCGTGGAAGCAACATTTTTGGAAGGGCTGGCGGAACGGTCCTCGTGTTGCGAGGCGCTGTCTGCTGGAAGTAGAGAGCCTTCTTCCTCAAGATCTCTTAAACGTTGCGGGGTTGGATGTAACGGTTGGCCGGCTTGCCGTTTACTTTTCGCTTGCAAGAGCAGGATGTCATCACAGTCTGCCATCGCGCTGGCGGATTGATTTCGTTTTCTTGTGTCGCTCTGCGTAAAGTGAGCCTCCTTCGTGAGAGGACTGATACCAGGAAGAAGAGAGGGGTCGTGGGCAGGAAGAACACTTCCGAGCACCCACTCTAGGGTACGGCCGTCATTAGTCCGCTCCAGGGTTCCATCCATCGTCGAACCTAAAAGTCGACAAACCAGACTTGCGTGGTTAAGTCTATAATACCCCTGATCTTGTTAGCGCCGCGTAAACAACTTGTTGGACCTTTTCACTCGAATAGGTAGACTTACAGTGAGCGATGTATGCTTGGCTGAAAAGTGTGCACTTATTTTATTAGAATGATTGAAATCAAAAAATCTAACTGAATTGAATTCGTAATCGTGCCATAGTTCCTCCCTTGAAAATTCTGACCACGTGGCTATTGTTTTGTTTTCTTTACATCGCGAGACAAACCCGTGTTTATTCTATAACTTCCCTACGACTTTACTATCTCTCAAGCTGTAATTATCACCGCGCTCTATCTTCATCCTCGATTGCCTGCCTCTCAATTATCGGTATATTCAATTCCTGGTTACTAATTTCAAATTTGCTCTGGAGTCTAAAGCCAAAAAAGGTTTCGTTCTATTGTTGACTTTTATCAAAACGCGTACTTCCAAACTTTTGACGCTACTGCGATCCAATTCTACGGAACTACGGCGAGAGAGGGTATCACAAGAACAGGAGCAGAGTTCGAACGAAAATCTGAAGAATAATGTACATATTTCTAATTGAAATTGTTGTTGCTGTCTCAATTTTTGGGGTGTCTCGCCCCCGGTTCCATGGATCTTTACTAGTTTTCGATTACATTCTTCACCACAAGCCTGTTATTCCAAAAGTCCGGAGACACAGAAGACCCCGTCTCTTTGCTCCAAGCATTAGAGGGAAATAATCCCAAAAAGGTCAGTTCATCTGTATAAATGCCACACGGTGTTATTGAAGAGCTTTGTTAGGATGGTACTAAATATTTATAAAATAATAAAATATTGGTGTCAGAGCTTGCCTCTAGAGACCCCTCGTGGTGACTCGTAAGCGTGAAGACGACTAGACTGTTATGGGCGGTAGATAACTAGATTATCCAGCGCTGGTTCTATTGATGCTAGTACGAGGTCCTTATATACAGTTCCTCTATAGCTATTCAGGCTCGTGAGGCCTCGGTATATCTCATGATACCTCGGTGGACCTCATACCCACTGGATACTTGCCTGCCAGATCAAGGAGGTGTTGACCGTGTGGTATTCTGCACCACCAGTCGTGAGGCCACGGCACATATCGACGTGAACCGTGACAATTGGATTCAGATAAAAAAATTGCTAAATAAACTATTAAACCAAAAAAAAACACAAAGCTATTAATAATTATAATAATAATAATATTAATAATAATAGTGATGCTAGTGGTACCTATGATATAACTGAAAAATAGCCTGTTTATCTATAAAATCAATACAATTTTGTTTTTGTTATATCTTACTTTCCTGGGTGTCTCACTTCCCTGTATAGTACGTTATTGGTCAAATTGAAGAGCACGCTGTTAAGCAACTAGGCGCAATAAAGTAAACTAAGATGAACTTGTACCGATATTTTGCGATTACCGATCAACTGATGTTAGTTGCAGACTGGTCTCTATATCGGTAATATCCAGCCTGGTCAACTCTCGGACACGTTGATGACCTTATTGAGTGAAAATGATTCCAGTGGACTCGATCGAGACAGGCCCGATCCCTGGCATGTATGCCAACATTCTTAACAAAAGTAAACAGATGGCAAGAAGAAAAACATGTTGTCTCGTGCTATCGCTTGTAGGATTGCCATATTACAGGGTTAAGTTTGACGCAGAAACAGAACAGAATTATTTGTGGCACAACCCGTTATATTTTCTTGCGCCGTTAGTTCTATGGTGCAATATGCTTACAGAAGATTTGTATTCGGCTCATATATCCTGAAATTTCGAAACTCTCCTCTTTATTTTCTGTTCCCGTTAATCAATACCTTTTCCTTGATCAGTCCTATCATCCTGGTTTCTCTTCAAAGCTAAAGAATCTAGAGATTGATGATCAGAACAGTGTGACCATTGCGATACAGACTCACTAAGAGCCATGAAAAACAAGCTTTTTCTCATTCTTTTGGGAGCGCTAACGAACATTCCGTGGTGTCAAGCAGACGTAAGTTCCACTGGTATAATGTAGCCTAGTTTTCTGGTATGCGACGAAGAATCTACTAACGAGTGAATCTTCGAATTCCCAGGCACCCGGCCAGACTCCCCAAACCTCGCACGAATATGTGAACAGCTTCGGCGACTATAATGCAGCGTTGGATTACAGACCGCCTAACCACCATGGTAATCCACGTGGAAAGAAAATACCAAGCCAGGAGAAGAAAACAGGGAAAGAAAGCTTGAATGAGATATTACGTCGAGACCCAGTTGACCCAGATACATCCGTCGATCCGAACGATCCGCAAAACGCAAGATGGTTGAAACCGCCGCCCGACAATTTGCCACATATGGACTATAATTGTCAACGGCAAACAGAAACCGCATACGGCTTACAACCCTTCGAGATCCTCGACCTTTCTAGGTATTTAATATGGCAATTAGCCAATAATACGATAAGGCCACGTGATATCGATGGTGATATCGATGGTAATATCGATGGATATCAACGTTTCGATCAATTGAATTGATCAATTGGATAATCAATCGTTTTTTGACCTCCGGATCCATCAATTGGCCTGATATCGATGGATATCAACCGTTTTGATCCATTGGGTGATCATGTGGTTTGATTTTGAATTTTTGATGTGGTGTGGATCTCGCTTGTGCCTCCCAGAATATATAGACCATCCTCTGGAGACCCCTGGCATCCTCTGGAAGTCTATGGTTGATCCTCTGAGGGGTCTAGATTTTTTGCTGATGAAAAAATAGCCTTAGATATTCAGAAATTAATACCCCATCAAAACTCATTTTTACTAAATAAATCTAAATTAATAATAACTAAAAGTATGAAAAGAAAGTATTTAAAATTTATTAAATTTATATATATAGAAAACTTTCTTCGTTCCCAATAAGTATCTTGGGAGTACGATACCTGACACTCCATGCTCTTAGATTCCATTCTCTTGAGCTAAGACCACGCGCTTCGGAAGTTTGGAGTGATACGAGGTACCAGAACACAAGGCACCGGAAATTCTGGCACCTCTGCCATTGGTGCATGTTTAAAGAGCAAGGAGTAGGAACTAAAGAGCCAGTAGGGATAACGTATGTCAACAGCAACTTTAATCACGTTGTGATTGCCTAAGGGTACACCTACGTTGCTACATGAAAGATTGCCCATGCTGTAACAGATCTCGCATGTTCTATCTTTTTTCCCGCAAGGGATTGAGATTCGGTTTCTTCATCGCCCTCTAACCGACTGTCCTTCTGGGGCATAGACTTGCCTAAGTTGATCTGCCTGCTCATGGTAATGACGCTAGACAACATAACACCGGTCAGAAAGTCCAAGCCGCCCCTGCCGCCGAGGGATTGAGTAAGTATCACCAGTATCAGGCCAGCTTGAATGGTGGTAAGTTTTGGTTTATCGCTGGAGCTGGCCATCTCCTCATGCCAAAAACGCATCGCTTCCTCAAAAAAGCAGTGCTCAAGGCGATTCGAATTGAAGGTATTTGCAGGGGTCAGAAACCGATTCTAATAAAGCTTATAACCTCAAAATATATCATTAAGCTGAATTTATTGTGCGGTTAAGCAACTATTGGGATGTATTGGCGACTTACACTTGCTAATGCCAACATTGCATTTACCAGCAAAGCTGAGCAAAAGGTGGATCTGCAATCCACCATATCTTCAAGCATCAGGTTTATGTCAAGTATATGAAATAGCGTCTGATCCCAGATAACAAGTAATGATATCAAGTATGAAACGAATTCATCATCATCTGTGATCAAAGTCCATGGCTTCGCGCAAACTTTTAGTAGCGGGCGATCGTCTATAAACTGAAAGATCGGCTCGTCGTTGGGGGGCGGCGGTGGGGGTTTGGACAGAATGCTTAAGGTGGCTGTACCAGGCTCTGGTACTATAGTCTCATTCGGTAGCAGATCAGTGTCTTCGTTACGTATGAAAACCGAAAGGTCTTCAATGGTAATATCGTCCCTGATAAGCGTCGTGATCGTTTGTAGAGCCGGAACAGTGCATTTCCCGATATGGTCAAGAACTATTCTATACTTTTCGTTCTCTTCTCGTATGATTGTCTTTTCCCTAAAAGACTGTTTAGTGCCCTGTTTGCGCGTAGTGTAAGTGCATTTTTTATTTTGCTTGAAGCAGCTGTGACATTGAGGTCGCTGTTCATGGCACTGCTCGAGTTCGAATCGTAATTAGATCTTTATCAATTGAATCAGATAACGAGTAAAGGTAAGGAATTTATTTTTTATTATCAAAAGAATTCGAACAAGCTAGAGCCCAAGTAGCCAGAAACTTTAGAGGTAATACCTTAATTTTTTGACGACGGCAGGTATTACAAGAGATACTCGCACGATGCTTTTTCTGAGGTGGGGGAAAAGGGGGGTGGCATGGGCCGGAAGCCGGGGCCAATAGGCGAAGAGGTAGCATCGCTGTAACTTTGCAGAGTCAGATGGGACAACAAGAGTCGCTTTGGCGAATAAATTTTCAGAAGTTCCAAGTTCTTTTCTTGAGTGACGGTGATATGCTACCTTTGAAAATCGGTGAGAGATTATTGTCGCAGCGGTTTTTCTCAAGGCACTGGTTGGAATTGCATGAGGTTGCATGCGAATTTTAAAGAAAAAACAAAAGACAGTATTTCAAGTACCGATTCTCCGACCAAAAAAAAGAAAAAGGAAGCGGCATCTCTATCTGCAGAATAAATACGGAAAGGGGGCTCCAATAGTCTACAAACAGCTTGGAAAAACTAGTCTGTTAGCATTAGCCTTTGGCAGATTGACAAGCAAAAAAAACTCGGTGGCAATCCACTAGTTTTACGAAGTACTCTCAAAGTAAAATTGTATATTTTTGCTTATTAGTTAGGTCTTGGAAGATATAATATACAAGGTGAAAATTCTGAAGCTACTTTCGGTAAGGAGACAGATTACTGCAGCATTTTTTTCATTCGGGTAATCCGTAGAATTTTTGAGAGGCATAAAATTATATATGTCAAGACCTCGTTAGCTCGAGCTCGAGATCTACAACTTAAAAAAAGACGAAAAGGAGCGGATGGGGAAAACCCCAAGTAATACTATTACTCGGAAAACCCCGGAAAAGAAAATATTCTGTCAGGTGAAACATCCCTAGCGGATACGGTATATCCATAAGCGAGAGGAAAACCAGGATATTAGAATTAATACGCTAATATGCTTCGAGTACTCTCTCTATCCTGCTTATTATTTGCTTATTCGACAGACGGAATCTTGTTTTGAGGTGATTCAAGCAAGTTTGTCCCGACGAATAATACGGTAGTGTAGCAAAAACACTGGAATCCAAAAAGTTGACCCTTGTCCAACATCTAGTTTGGCTTCTCGAAACTTGCCAAGGCTTCGTAATAAGCAAAAATATACCAAAAATTGGAAAAAATGGGAGCGTTCAAAGCTTTTTTTGCCACAAGTCCTTCGCTTGTATTTCTCCCCTGTCAACGTTACACATATTAGGTTTTCTATGCGTACATCGTCGGAGTTCCTTTTCCAAGCAATAGGATTTGCTGCTCAGATAGGGTATCTTCCACACCCCAGGTTTTTTTTTTTTTTTTTCCCTCTTTTGCATTCTCAAAGGTTTTTTTGCACTATTCAAAAGTGCTTTGTAAAGTTAATTCTTGGAAGATAAAACTTGTTTTGACAAGGAGTGCCATTTTGGGTTCCAATGTTTTCCCACTGCTACCTTATTGGTTGGGACAAAAATTACACCAGTTCTCGGAATAATTTTTCCGAAATCGCTTGCCCACGAGGAAACATCGAAGAAGCTTTTGCAAACTATATTTGGCATCCCCTGCAACTATCTTCGCAATTCAGCATTAATCCTCAGCTCACCTTTGCTCCTGCTCAGAGATATGTAAAGTCTAGACTTGGAAGCATATAAGCCTTTTACCATAGTAAACATTTTTGACCCTAGACATTTGTTTTATTCGGTATTTTCTCGAGTTGGAAACACCATGCACCTACAGATATATGCTAAATACGCCCAACTAAAAGGGAAGGATTTCTTCAAGCTAGCTACGAGGCTCGTTAACAATTCACCTATTTTCATGGATAAAAAACGCCCTTTTCTCCATCTGGCCATCCCATCCACGTTATTGGGCTAAGTTTTCGATTTTAAGAGATACTTAACCATGCCATTGCGAGCTACATCCCCTCAGCTCGTAGTTCGAATTTGTTCACGCTGGAAATTCGCGAACTCAGGAGAATCTCGACAACAGCTCTCATAAGAATAATCAGCTAGGATACATCCAACTCACTAACAAGGACCACATCCTATTGGTAGACTCCGTTAGTGGATTTTAGTCTTGAATAGCTTCAAAACATTACTTACAACCCGGTATACATCCATCAACAACGGATTTTACCAATACTAAGCACAATCATCTTATAAACTTATGATTTAACTTAAGGTTGTTGCTTCACAAAACAACTGTTCCTACAGTAAATCATCGTATCTATACATCATCTAATGTCCGATACTACGGTAAATCACAAATCCATCTCTCAACAGTCGATCGAAACCAGTAAGCTAATACCGAATCTCCAAAATGTGTTGGACTCGATGTTTGCCAGAATATGTCCTGCATCGTTAGGAGTCAACAGAGGCCCTCCTTACAGTACACCGCCAGTCATCTAATTCATCACCTATTATGCCTAGGCACATGTCCAACGGCTATGGGAAACACATGTTCAACTGCTGAATATTTCGATCTGAAACTCGAACGATGTTCATTCGACTCTTCAATGAAGGATGTATATCCTATGCAAAACTGTTCATCATGGCTTTGCAGCATCTCTCAAATAAATTTGTTAGGTCTGCCTCTTGTGCCAGCATCAAATGAATTCGATTACCTAGAATTCCTTACCAGATCTCTTCTACCTGCATGCTCATGCTCGGTTGGGATGGAAGAACTCTCTGCTAGGTTATGGGGCTACCCGGGCTTGCCAAATGTCAGCGAGAACGTCATCAGAGTCATAAAGCCGTCCCCAATCCTAGAGCCTTCGGATTCAACACCAACACCTTCTCTGGCAGTTGATCTAAGAAGCGATACGTTGACGTGGAGGCTGTTCAACTCAAAGACCCGACCAGCCAAAAGAGCTACTCATTCTTCCGTGGAAAGACGTTACCGCGAAAATCTGAATAGAAAGTTTTTAGAACTTCGCGATGAGTTAGCCAACGCATCTAAGGTCGATGGCTTGAATTTGGCATCCGCCCCAGCAAGCGGTAAAATTAGAAAGGCAAAGGTGCTATCTGATGCTTTGAACTACGTCAGTCAGAGCCGGGACGAGAATACAGCAATGAAGAACGAAATTGATTTCCTAACGATGAGAATTAAGATATTGGAGAAACTTCTAATTTTGAAACAAGTGCACGGTATTATGGCGTCTAACCACAATATCGATGCTGGTTTACCTGCTTATTAATTACCGGTTTGGTGCCAAAACAAATTGATCACCGCGCACCATACCAAAAGTTGAAAGTTTTAGCAGGATATATAACAAATTAATTAATTCGGCAATACGAATTCTTTTTTCATGTGGAGAGGCTTTTTTGTACCAAATATCCGAAATTTACAGATTCTCGATTTATTTGAATTCTTGTTGTTAACTTCTACTTGGCTTCCTCGTATTTAGCGTCAACTTAACATATTTCAAATAAAACTTTCTAAAGTCTGTAAGAAATCGTAAGAAATCGTATGTAGACCGGTTCGAGGCCAAGGTAATACAACAAATGTTGCAAGACTAGATGAGGTGTGTATACAGATTGACACTTATATTATTGCTTGATTCTAAATACATGACAGCGGATACGAACAGTTTAAATAGACAAATCGGCAAAGGAGATAAGACGATAAAGGGACATTAACAATAAGGGAGATGTCCTTCAAAGGACCTTTTATCTATCTAGACATTTGTCCGCATAAAGGAAATAAGACTGCAAAGTGACCTAATAAAGGTGGTAATCCGATATGCGCTCGCAGGTGGGGATACGACATGACTGTCGTTAAAATTCACAGAAGCTCCTCAACACCGACACCACCACAGATATCAACGCAGTAACGCCTACGAACTCGAGGGTGCAGCAACAGCCGCAATTTATCGTCAGAGACTTGAGCAAATCACCGGTCCAATCCCAACTTCTATCTAGCCAACTCGAATTACCAGCCCTTCGGCCCCAGCAACTTGAAACACCTCGGCGTCAATATATGAACACTTTTTTCACTATAACTGGAATATACTCTTATATTTTAAACGCTATAGTATAAAACTCAAATAATATTAGTGATCTTAAAAAAAAAGGGCTGAGTTTGGACTTCATTATCAGAATCGGTAACTTAGAAGGTGTGGTTAATTGCTTTGTTTACAAAACAAAAAACAAACCCAATTACATTCTAGGGCACAAGCGTTTTACAACACTGTCTGTTAGTAAGGAAGAATAGGAGGAAGAGGGGCATGCGGCGATGATTGAGGAGAGGGAGAAAAATGCAACTCCAGAGAATCGCAGGAATATTGAGGAGGAAGAGGAGAGAGATATGATGGAGAATGGAAATGAGGATAGGTGAGTTTTCTCTTCTGGCTGTGTAAAATTCTGTGAGATCCAACGCTAATTTACCATTTTTAGGGAAGGCAATTTCTTCTATGTCGAATAATCGCCTTTATGGTGTCTTATTTTCTTGCTTTGATAAACTTCTTTCTTTCTTCTTTTCCTCTAATCGCTTAATGTCACAAACCTTCGTGGAAATTCATGGCATACGAAGACACCAGAGGAGGCTGTATTCTGACTAGTAAGATAACGAAGGCATCAGATGCTAGATGGGTTTACAAAAGTCTCGCTATCCATACCTGCACTTGTACTTGCCAATATTAACTACTGTCCATGATATTTGAAAACTGAATGTTAATTGCACCAAATCTCTCTGTATCGCAAAAGACGCAGCAAATTGAGAGAGCTTAAGAACAATTATGAACAAGACTGAAGCTTACTGCACATGAAGCTTACAATCTGAGAAAAAAAAAAAAAAAAAAAAAATGTGGGTGAGAAAGAGGGAAAATGCCCCAATGAAATATACTTCTGCGCAATTTTCTTTTTTGCTTGGAAAGTAACGCCCGTATATATGAAACTTAAGGGTCTTAAAATTTATCATATGAACAACTCGGTACGTTTTTGTCTTCTAATATCAACAGAGTTATTCGCTTACCCACGTCGATGGTAGTGACGCCACCGCACCCACTTGGAAATCAATGGCATGTTTTGACACGATTGGTTGGAGCTCTGAGCAAATTTCTCCCAACCAATAGATAACGTGGCAGTGGGATAAATCCTAGACAACAAAGTGAGAGTGCATTGCTCTTCACTTGGATCTCCTGCATGCCAATGTTACACATAATTAGTTTTCTAAGCAATCTGGTAGATCGTCAAAGTTCATTTTCCGAGCAATAGTATTTGTTGCTCGGATGGGGTTTCCCCCTTTCCCCGTTTCTTTTCTTTTCTTTTTTGTTACCCTTTTTATCTGATTGATAAACCGCTGGAATTTTGGGACCTTTGGACAGCTTTTTAATACATTCCACCGATGGATGGTTTTCTAGTTCAAATTTGGTGGCTGTCTACTAGAAAAGTCACTGTGCTTTCAATAATATATTGTACTATGATATCCCAAGGTTGATTTTGGCGTATTGAAATGTTATGCTTCTTAAAATCTAATGCCACCATGCATGCGCCCGTAATATGTGGTTATAATGCTACTTTCTTACGTATACGATAATAACCTTGTGCATATTTGCAGTATTATCGCCGGCCTTATGTCTTGACCTAACGCCTATAAAACCCTTCATTTCTCATATCTGTATTTATCGTATCAATACTCAGAAAAAACATTAGCTGCAAACCTCGAAGAATTCAAAGCTAGCTTCTAAACCTCCGCAAACAACAACCCAATTTACTTTCTCCAAACACAATCCCCAGAATGCTCTCCCTCCCACGCCCGATTTCACGTGAACTTCGTCCTTGGGCCCGTCTAATCGACGAGTTTGGAGCTACTGTTCAACACCACCTCTCAAAATCTCACCCTCTCATCTTTTACTCCATCCTTTGATGTCAAAGAAACAAACGACTCATACATTCTTGATGGCGAACTCCCCGGCGTTTCTGATAAATTCGCGCTAGATCTCTCCTTTGTGGATGAAAATACTCTAGTGATTAAGGGAAAGATTGAGGGAGATACGGAGACTGGGAAGCTTGGTGAAGCTAAGGAGACACCCACTCAACGCCAGCACCACCGCCATGCTCTTTCTAATAAAACAGAAGCGGGTGAGCCTTCTGCTCCCGCTGTGACCAACACAGTCGAAACGGAAGATATCTCGGACAAATACTGGATTCGCGAGCGTTACGCTGGTGAGTTCCAGCGAGCCTTCAACTTCCCGCATACGGTTGACTACGACGAGGTTAAAGCTTCACTTAAGGATGGTATCTTGCACATTGTGCTGCCAAAGAAGAAAGGCCAAAACAGAGCCAGGAAGATTAATATTGAGTAACTCGTTACTCAAAATATAAATACAATAGCCTAGGGCTAGATGACGAGATGGAGAGTTGATTAAAGACCATCGATCACTTACTGAACTTTTTATTTTTCTAAATGATCAAGGATTTCAAAAGCGTTTAAAATCGTAATTATTATATATAAAAAAATTATAAAAAAAAAAAATTATTTATAAAAATATTAAAGAATCCTATATTAAATCTTTATAAATCTTTATAAAGAATTCATAAAGTTAAAAAAACGGTGCCGTGTTTCACACTCTGGTTTTTCCTGGGATTCCTCGGGAGTCGGAAGTTTTTATTCCCTAGTCGAATGTATTTCACAGGTATAACAATAACAGCACATTAATTTTTAGTTGTAAAATCTTAGAAAAAAGAGTTTTTGAGACAAAATTAGGTCTAAATTGATCAATTATAGTTCCATTCTATTTTTTTTATTTACTTTTCAATTTCTGAGAAACATATCTCTGGTGTTGTAGTATTATTACCAATCAGACCACGTCTCGGAGTAAATCGGGCCGGAATAAATGTAGGGACCTGATGTCTACGGGAAGATATCTCACATGAAAGAAATCTTCCTTTCGTTGCCGGGTGATACCAGAGATTTTCAAAAGGTCTAATGGTACTTAGATATACCCTGACCCAGCGCAATGTTACAGGCTCATTAACTACTGTAGAAAGGATAGATGGTTCTCTTAGTGGATTTAGTGTTATCCGTTCTGCTTCTGTTAATATGGCGTTCTGGGGATCTGTTGTATTTTGTTCGGTCAACCCATTTGGGCATAGCGGCATCTTGTATGCGTATATATACCTGTTCCTGACTTTCGGCATGCTTATGTTCTCTGTTCATCTTATCATCCATCTTGTTACAATACATTTTTTACACACGGATGGTTTCATTGTCACAGTTTTATTATCATATACACCGATCTTGTCATTCCGTTGTTCTCTAGTTATTCGTCCTATTCTTCTTATCCTGTATATATGGTATTCATTCTCTCTCTATCTAATCCAGCTATTGATCAGTTAATCGATCAACTCTCCCAAAACTGTAAGGCACCAATATGGTGTATGGCTATGGATACCATATGCCAACTTACGATCCTTACACTACAACCCCACCTGCTCTCTTTGTCAAAATCTGGTAACTTCAACGTAAATATTGCTCTAATTATAAATTTTGTCTATTGTGAACTTTTCGAGCTTTTCTTTTCAATAAATAGGAGAGCCCTCTCGATTATTAACAGCAAAGGCCCCCGGTATCTAAATTGCTCACTACCTTTTCTTTCGGCTCATCAGCTAGCTCTTTCAAGCTCTGCCGCTAGGAATCCGCTACCTTCTCAGATTAAAATCGGTATTTAATCAGTGTCCTTTGTAGAATCTGGATAATTTGAGCTTGGGGCTCTCGTTGGCTAGTGGATATGGCAGATCTACAAGCGAGCAGAAACTTGGAAAACTGTGGCAATACACTAAAATCAAGCTGGATTCTTCAATATATCTCGCTTTGGTTATTATACTTGTCTAAGCACGTCTTGGCTAAGAATTAGCTTTTAATTTCCCAATTTTTTGCCAAACTGCCACGTTATCTATTGGTTGGGAGAAACTTGATTTGAGTTCCAACCAATCATGTCAAAGCAAGTACTATCTCGCTAAGGGTCCCAAAAATTTGCTTGGTGCCTGCTAAGAAATATCTGAGAAGCTTCCCACGTTACATCTAGTATCGACCCTCCCCTTCCGAAAGATTGTTTTGTCCTGCGACATAGATTTTTTATCCAGTACATGATGCTGATCGAACTTTTCGTACCGAACAACCATGTCACCAGCCAGCAACGTCATAGTGACACTTGCACCGTATCTAACCCTTCCTACGAGAGATATATAGTCAATCGCCCAGATAGGAGGCGCGATCATCCATACATCCACTAAGGCTTGTAGCATCCAAAATCAGGCTGTACGGAATCACGAGATAGAGAACAGTGACATCGGCGTTCTTTGCTTTTAAATGGAAGCGGCTGGCTTAATGGGCGATTTTCTGTGTCTTGTAGTCAGACGAATCCGTGACCACTCCAACAGTCACAAGAACAAGCTTTGGTGGTCGTATGCAGGGTTAGTAGCAGCTACGGAAAGGAATTTCTGTACCGGATACCGTCAAGTATGGCCTAGCATGATGAAAATTGACAGAGCACTTGTGAACTAAAGCAAGATTACGCCGAGAGCGAGTAAAAAACGAAACTAAAGAAACGGTGCAAGAACGTACCCTTTCGCAAGTAATGTATTTCTAAGGCTTTGGTCTTACGTCATCACGCTAATATCATTATTTTGTAGAGCCAGAGAAGATTAAAGAGAAAGACTTTGTTATTCCGTTTCGTATGTCGTTTCCTCTACGCTCTACCTTTGCCGGCACCACTCTCTCATAGATGTCCATCACAGCAACCAACAACGGTTTCCGACCTCGCATATACTCGGCATTCAAATTGACCCTTATCCACCAGCAATTTTGCTGTTCTTTCATCCCCGTCGGATGCATCTTGCATTAGTATTGTCCTATCAATGGAATCTACACCTTCTATACAAATCTTCACCCTAGCTGTTTCGCTATGTCTTATGTCCATTTGTTACAGCGAGCATCAGCCGCGTGCGCCTGTTTTGATCCTTTGTTGACATCTGCACCACTATTTATCAGCAGCTTCACCAGCGCTTTACGCCCCTCTGCAGCGCACGATATTGGCTTCTACTATCATGAAGCAATGAGTGTGCTTGAATTCCGAGCAAGCTGTTCCCTCGACATCACTTCCTGTGTCATGTTGTCGGTGTTGTATCTTGGTGGCAACCCCTGCCGCGGTGCTGCACGCCGAGGGGTAGCCGCAAAGCTTCGGCCAGACACTAAAATCGGGTTTTCATATTCATGGACAGAAATTAAATAAAACCTTGCAGCTGTCCCACTGCCGATATTGATAGTTATTGTTTAGCCCTTGTAGCTTCTGTTGAGGAAAATTCTTAGCTAAGATAAGATACTGCGCGAACAGCAATGTCGACGAGTGCCCCTGGTGTTCGAAGATCGCCGCCGTTATCGGATGCCGACGACATTACATTCAATTCAAATTCCTCTGGTTGGGAGGACCAGAGCGAGCTAGATGACCGCGATGAAGTCACGCCGATGCAGTGCGTCCTCTGTGACCTCAAGTTCGATGGCGGGGCAGCCGATGTCTGGTCACATTGCAGCAAGGAACATAAATTTGACTGGAATGCTCTTGTGAAAAAATTAGGTAACGGTTCATCTTCTAAGTCTCGATTTAAATACTTCCCTCATCGCCACTGGCTGACAACAGATGCTGCTGACTTCATCTTTCGCTTAAATAAAATACAGGTTTAGGCCTCCACGGCAAAGTAAAGCTAATAAACTATATTCGCAAAAACCCGTCATTTGCCGGACTGGAGTCTCTCACGAAGCAGGACTTCGACTCCGATGACTTCTTGATACCGGTCCTCGAGGACGACCCTCTGTTGCTCGAACTCGACGAGGGTGAAGAAGACAGCGATTTATCTATCGATGTCGCTGTTCCCGTGCTACCAATCGATGTCAGCGATCCTTCTGCTGCCGCAGCCCTGATTCAAACACTCACGCAGAAAGTCCAAGACCTGGAGACAAATTTCACCAACTACAAGAAGGCGGTCGCTGAAGACTATCCGAAACGAGTTGCAAGCAGTAACGTCGTCCACCAGCGATGCACAGCCGTCGCTGAGGGCAAATGGGACGATGATATCTATTACTTGAATTATCACGCAGGGAAAGATATTCACGAGGCCACGCTGAAGGATAATGTTAGGACGGAGGCTTACAGAGATTTCATTTGCAACAACAAGTACATATTCGAAGGGAAGACGGTGTTAGATGTTGGCAGTGGTACGGGTGTGAGCTCAGATTTCCTTCCATCTGCCGTTAATTATTCTAGTATATGAATTTTCCGTCTGAAAATTTTTTATAGATTTTTTCAATGTTCTGCGCTAGAGCTAGTGCTGCAAAGGTTTTTGCGATCGACGAGTCGGATATCATCGAGAAGACGAAGGAGAATATATTTGGGAATGGCTTGGATGGAATCATCACGTGTGTTACCACAGAATTCTCTCGTTGATTAGGTGTGGACTCACTAACTAAAGCTAGGTGTTTTCGAGGCAAGGTTGAGGATATAACCCTCCCCGTCAAGAAAGTGGACATTATCGTGTCCGAGTGGGTGGTACGTCTTAATTCTAATTAGATCCTCTTCTTGACTGCTACAATACTGAAGCTTTATGCAGGGCTGCTGCTTGCTCTACGAAGCGATGCTCGACTCACTCCTCTACGCCCGCGATAAGTATCTTGCCCTGGACGGCCTCATGGTCCCCTCCGAATGCAGACTGCTCATCGCAGCTATGCACGACAATGATTATATGAATGATAATGTGCAATTTTGGAACAACATCGACGGCTTCAGAATGGCGGCCATGAAAGACAGTATTAGAGAGGGTTTCGGTATTGCGCATTTGAAGCCCTTGAGCTTAGCATCTGAGCCTGTTGCATTTATGGACCTGCCGCTGCATTCAATCAAAGCCGATGAATTAGTTTTTACAAGGCCGTTCGAGGTGGAGATTTCTGATGATGTGGAGAGCCTGGATGCGTTTGTGATCTATTTTGATAATTACTTTTCGACATCAAGGGAAACCGTTATTCCGGATAACACCCGGGCAGAGAAGTGGGGTAGGGAAGGGGTGGCATTTACAACAGGTCCCTATGGGAAGGAGACCCATTGGAGACAGGGAGTGTTTATGGTGCAAGATGGCGGTTCACTGAATAAAGGTCAGAAGGCACGGGAGAGGTAACATATAGGAAGTCGCCAGGGAATCCGAGAGAATTGGAGATTGAAATCGATTGGAAGGCCGTAGGGCGTAAGATGAGGCGTAAGCAGATTTGGCATATGCGGTAAACTGGCTCAAGAATTGACATTTATATTTTATATATATATATATATATATAAAGCATCTTTATTCTAACCACATGTAAGTAGTCCTATTTATATATCGACCTCTTTTATATGCACATGGAGAAGCTGAACTGCCTCAAAACAACACACAACCAGCGACACAGGAATAGTCCGCTAACATCTGAGATACATCTGAGATAGCTCCTGGAGCCAGTCAGTGAAGCCGCCAGGTTCGCAAGCCTGGCTAATCATTGGTACAATCTGGAGCTTCTCAACATGAATACCAAAGGGAACAACTTGATATAAAATTATATGAAGATGTTAGACGCTAACGTGGGGGTGTTGAAAGAAAAAGGAAAAGAAAGAGGACAGAAAAAACTCTAATGGTCTATCAAAAAGTGCAGTTGTGGCAAATAAACTAGCTCCGAGTGCTCCAGTTAATCTGTCCTATTCTGTGCTCGCTTTTATCGAATTGATAACAACGGTGGGTTGGTGGACTAATTCACATATTAGAAGTTAACGGCAAATTCCAGAAAAGCCAAGGCTAGTCATTGTGGCGAACGCGTAATTGAAATATTTTGTCTAGGTGCTCTATTTACGATGGTATCCATTGCCCTATTCCAGCCCTCTGGGCAACCTCTAGCAACCTTATAGGTCATACGAAGTTTAATATAACAACTACCTCAAATCTTGAAGGTTTGTTAATCTTTAGCTGCTAAATAAGATAATACTACTTTCTAGACCCGTCGGTCGCAATCCCTTCCACGCGAAAGTTAACTTGAGGTTGGCTTCTTCTGCACAGAATATAGTGATTTTTCCGATCTGTATTCTCTACCAATGCATCTCTCTTGATGCCGCATTTATGGGCCTGAGATTGTTTAGGAATATGCCAAAAATGGGTAGCAACAAGTCGCACTTTATAGGCGTTGGCTTTGTCTGTGTGGGCCCTCTTTGAATGATATCTTTCGACATCTTAAACGTCTCCATAACTCCATACTTACTCGAAATATGGGATGGTACGACCGTGTCTTTCGTAACACAAAGATTGACACACCCCCCAGTACTATTAATGTCAATAAGACGAGACTTTACATAGAGCCTGATTTTCTCATTACCAAATCTTGATTGGGGCGGAATGGCCAGCTAGTTACATCGTCATCATGCTCATAGAGAGAGCTATACTCTAAAAATACACGCAAATAAGCCGGGTTGAATATACCCCGCTAAAATGCAACTGTACATCGATGAAAACAAGAAAACACGAAAAAGAATGCAGAAAATACAACGAAGGAAAAACTAACACCACCTTGTTTGCTTTTGGTTTGATATACATTATCACAGTGGTCTTTATAGTTGTTGATATAAGCAGTCTATTACGCAATTTATTTTATATACAGTCTATCATACAATCTACTTTGACGACGGAGTTTCCACGGGTACACTCATGCACCCAGACCGGTGTTCAAGAGAAAATTTCCGCCGCCTTTAGCATCTTTAACAACACCTTTAAGTGCCATATCCAGAATCTTCTTTTTCATAGCAGGTAAATCGCCTCTGAGATGAGGATATTTTGCTAATTGTGTGACTATGACACCAGCTACCAGTGGAGCTGACTGTGATGTCCCAGTCCTGGTCCCAGCCCAATTTTGTTCCTTAGGTAACGTGCTCGTAATGTCCGTTTCGGGGGCATAGAGGTCGATGCATGGACCCCAATCGGATTGACGATTCCGAGTATCATGAATGTCGGTATTCCCTCTACAATGAGAGAAGAGATATATCCTTGACAAGTCCCGCTGGATAAAGTTGAACATGCATCTTTTCTATAATTATTCCCTGATATTGTAATGTGGATGCCGGCAGCAACCGCATCTTTCAATGCATTTCTGAGGAGATCGAGAACTTCTGGCTCCGACTCAAAGAAACTCTTGTCGACCCCCCATGATAGGTTCATGACGGAACCATTGAAGTTCTTTTCCATTTTGCGGAGCCTGTACTGTCTTAGGGCCGCCTTGATTCCATCCACTTGGTCATTAATATAACCGCGGGGACCTCTCTCTATACCCGGACCTAAGGGGTCTTCCATCATATCTGGCGTAGCTTTCATTGCCCAAATGGATACACCCTTGGCGACGCCATAATGCACCGAGCCAATTGTTCCGGCAACATGAGTCCTATAAAACAAGATTCCAAAAAGTCAGATAAATGAGAAGGTCTTAGACTTGGTAACCCCGAAACCAACAGCAATCGAAGCCATTATTGTTGGAAGTCACGCAGGAAGAAAAATGAAGATCGGGTCACGAAATGCTCCCTCTTTGGGAAGGGACACAGAAATAATAGAAAATAAGACTTACCCGTGGCCAATAGTGTTCCAGTAGACTGAACTGACTTTGTGCGTAAATGAGTTGTGCTCGCAAAGTAAAGTCTGGATTACGCGGATCGATGCTGGCATCGTGGACGTAAACATCGACGCCAACGGCTGTGTCACGTTCATCGTATCGGTATTTGTAGGTTAAATCTGTTGCCTTGTGTCCAGCTAGATCGATAGGAGCAATTTTGGAGAATCGCTCTAGGTTCCAGGGTGCATTTGATTGTTCGATTATAGTAGCATTGGTTTGTCTTTTCGAAACTGGGAACGGTCCTAGATTGGTCTCGCGTCAAATTCAATTAACGCTGGAGCTGCTGAAGCGGTGACCGCGAAAACGACGGAAATTGTAGCGAGTGTCTTCTTCATGATAAGTCCTACAGGTTATTGGTTGTTGTGAATAATATTACCTCCAAGACTTTGATATGTGATGCAGTAGCATGCAATTTATATTATTTATGAAGCATTCAACACCTAATTAGCCACTGCCTGGTATCGAGGCTAATGCAGCACTATAAGCTAGTGGTTGAGAACATGGCTAGGCTAGGTTTTCATAACTAGTTTCAGAGGAATGCGGAATTGAGCGGCGTTACAAGTTGATCTCGAGCGAGGAAAGATGTCTCATTTCTCCAACACGGTCTTTGGTGTTGTCAGGTCAGACTTGTAACTAGTAAACTGCTGCGCCACTGCAAGACCATCGACAACCGGGAGGAAGTGCTCTTCAACTTCCTCAACAGAAAACCCCTACTACTATGTCCACTTAATTTAATATCCGACTTGCTCTTTCATCAAGATTATGCCTGACTGCTCCTCATCTGCACTTATCCAAAATTAAACCCATCTTTCTCGCTTTTGTTCCTTCTTCTTTTCGCGCCAGCTGCAGGCTTGGAAATGCCTATCCCTTGTTGCATATGCGTACAGACAGACCTGCAGTCAAAGTCACGCAGAAAATTTGAAACTACAGGACCTGCGGGGGACGTAACTGGCCGACCAGGGCTTCGCAAGCTGCACGCTTGCCGATCTGGTTCTCTTATTATCTTCTTTAATAAGAAAAATCTGGGCACTCATTGCTGCTTTGGATTTGTTCGTTTATGTCACCACAAGATTTCGACGTCGCTGGAGTTGGCGCTAAAACAATCATGTGTTGTTACGGCATTTTGACGGAGAGGTCGATGGTTCGAACGAGCGTCTGGTTTATGAGATAATCAATAGGCCCAGAAAAGACAGTGTCGATTTAAAATTTCTGAAATAAATCACAGCTCTTTTTATAATCGTATTCTCGTTACAAGACTAGTCCAATATTTATTCTTCTGCGACGTCCTAGGCTACTTAGGGTTTTGTGTACATATAGTTTTACTTTAATTTAGTTTATTCTTAAGAACAAGGATTCGGAAGTCTCGTCAAATATTTCAGAATTCGAATTTATTGATTGATTCGAAACCTTCCAAATTTGAATAGAATTTAAGTTACTCTCGAAGATTCTAACAATATTCATAATATAATAATCTATAGCTTTATACGGTTTACGTCTACTTCGAATTTTATACTTCTAGGTTGATTCTGAGCTATTGTGAGACTAATTCCGAGCAATGTTCTCTTATCATTCGCAATATATCCTGCAACACCTTAATGCTGCTGTGTTAGCACAACTATCTTTCCCACAAACTTTCAGTATTCTCCAACATTTCCCAGACGTCGTCTGGGTTAACTTGGTTTTATAGAATTTGTGTGAAATTTCCAGCATCATGAGGTTCGTAGATTCAATGCTTGAGGCTTGGTTAAGTTGTACGTTCTTGACCGGGTGGCTGCGCGGCCTAGAAGGAACAACCTTCTCAACGCGGTTTTGGTTATGACTCGAAGCACGTTGAGACAACATGCTCGTCCTTGTTCTTTCTTTATATTGGAACACCCAATTAGAGTCAAGTTTGATGTTTTATAACATGATAATTGGTATTGCTAGGTGGATGTTCGGCATCGAGGCTTCTACACTTTGCATGACAGGCTGCCCTATCTATGGTCCAGAACTTTGTACTCCCACAATCTACCTCCCATGGTTCTTCTTTCTTTTTTCTGGTTCAGCCTAGTGAAAACAGTGCAGCATACCTTAGGATGAGAAATGAGTGAATATCATTTTTCTATTCGATTTTCCCTCCGAATTTGGAGTTAACCCTTGAAACTTGCAGAAATCCGACTTAGAAAGTAACATTGCTTTCCTGTCGTCGACTCATCTCATCGGAATGTCAACGAAAATGTGCTCCTAATTCGCTGCAAGGACGGCAGAACCCACGCTAGCATTTGGTCGGAAATCCCGACCGCCATAGCCTGCCGAACGCCTGACGCAACCCACACGTTTGGTTGGATAGAGCATTTCTGATTGGTGGCGGACGCCCAAATTCTATCACGAGATTGTGGTGCGAGAACGTGATTGGTTAAGAAACCATGTTTTTCCGATAGCCACCCAGGAGCGGCCTCTGAGGCAATTCAGAGCTGAATCTTCGAAATGAGTTGCGTCGGCTGGTCCATTCTTTGGCGAGAGCGGTTTGGGAGGGTTTGACCGAGGGTGATGGGATTTGATGCACCTGCAGAGTCCTATCGCCCTAGTTATCCACCTGCAGAATCTTCGATTCATTGCAGACAATAACCTCACATTCTCAACCGAGTCCACTACCCGTCGGTGGGGTGACGATAACTTGAATTTTGCGTACCTTCTCTGGAAAAAGTTGAGGTAACGTTGATTTCATGGTACGCAATTGTGACAGAAGAGAACTCTCGAATACTTTTAGTTGGCCCTCGTCGAAGCGCTAAAAGTGTCGCTTGAATGAAATCATAGGCAATCTTTGTCCCCAAGACGTTAAAGGGTAGACTAGTTGGTTTGTATATGAGGTGTCGTCGGGAACCGAGTGACGGTACCAGCCCCCGATTCATACCTGACTGGCCGCTCCGGCTGATCCAGAACTGCAAGATTTGCCTTGAAATTCTTGATTCTGCACTACGCACTGAGGAATAGCTGGAGGCACCAAACTTGCAGATGGGTATGATCAGCCACAAATGCAATGAAATGCAATCAATCGATGCAATCTGGGTCGCAATCCTCTGCGAGATTGCATAGTTGGATCAAGCGTTTGTCAATTGTCCCGAGCTGAACCAGCTGAAAAAAGCCCCGAAGTTCGACTTAATTTCGACCAGGGTTGAGACACAGAGAAAGAAAAAAAAAAAAAGTGGAGGGTGTATCACCCGATAGGCGCACACTTTTCCTTGTGAGGGATCGTGGGTGCCATTGAGATTGCAAGGCAGGAGAGAGAGATTTTCTCTTAAGAGTGAGTGCTTCATAGGGGTCTTGCTTCCTACTCTCTCTGAAAAGACTGAAAAATGCATCCATCCGATATTAGCCCCTCTTCAGTTCTTCTATTCATCGTAGCTCCGACTCTTGTTCATTTCGTTCTCGCGATAGTTTTTATATACGTTGTGTGCAGGTTGCTTTTACCCTTCGCCCCTGGGCTCGAGGGACCGCCGCCGCTTGACAAGATCGACAACGACAAAATGACGACAACCCAACACAACAACACATTTGTGCCAGAGTCAGTCACCCATTGCGCGACCCCCAGCTCCTTCAAGGCCAAAACCCCATCCCAAAGCTTAAGGTCCCCCTCAAACACTCTCCAGGTGCCTTCAAGTTCGAACGGTGCTGCCCACAATGGTGGTGCAACTGATAGAGCGAAGCAGGCCTCCTTCCGGGGCTCGCATTCGAACCCGGATCATGTGGAGGTGTTTTTCAAGATGATTCCCCTCGGAGGGAAGGATAGGAGGCAGAACTATGCGAAATATAGACGGTCCGCATCTTCCACGATCGATTGGAGCCAGGCTTCCCTCGGAAAAGCGTATACCACCAAGCGGCCCTCATTATACTCACTAGTAGGCCAAGATGACCCGGCCGACAGCGAGACCGCTAGCACTTCCTCACGTCCACGATATGCCAAATCCGAAACTCTCTCCCAAGTATTCCAGTCGAATTACACCAGAAGCGATGCAGGATGGGACTCGGACTCCGATCGGGGCTCTGAGCTTGGTCATCGTTTGGGCCAAATCCATGCAGCACTGGAGAATAGCGAACACGCTGCCGCTGGTGAAGCTATACGGACACAGCAAATGCAGTTGATAGAGCAATTACGAACGGAGATTGCAGGTTTACGGTCGGAAATGGAAGAAAGACAGCATTCGGTGTCAGAAAAGGAACACGAATGTGCTAGGTATTTGATTCAGTGTTATAAATCTATCAAAGGCGAGCTTGGAGATACGACTATAGAGGAGTTCGAAGATACCGAAAGAGAGGATCTCGACCACTTAATTCTATCTCAAAAACTCCAACCCCTTTACGAAACCCTCAGACAGCAGTTGCTCGATTTCCGAGAAAAACATGCAAATTACGATTGTTTACTAAATGACCTGAAGGCGAAGGAACAGTCACAGGATAGTTCAATTTCAAACCTAGAAGCTCAGATCACAGAGCTCAAGGAACAACATCAAACCGAAATCGACAAACTGCAAAAAGCAGCAGATGATTTTGCTAAAGACCTTGAAAAGCAAGTTAAAAGCGGCTCGGAGGAAAGGGACAAACTAAGACAATCAATCGCTGAACTCAATGAGTTACACTCCAGCGACTCTAGAACGGTAGACCTCAAACTGAACGAAAAGGATGAGCTCATTAAGTCACTTAGAGATGCCACAAAACGGGAAATAGAGTCCTTGAAGGCTGATTTCGAAAAAAGTAAACGTGAAGCTGATGAATTGTATGAATCACTTCGCACTCAATCTGAATCCGAAATCAAGAGCCTCAAAACATCACTACAATCGTCACAGGAAGAGGCAACCGACCTCAGAGACCGTCTCCAAGCGGCCGGTACAATCGCTGAGACCCTCAGAGCTCAGCATCAGCAAGCCCAAGATGACTTGAAAAGTCAGATAAGCACCGCCGAAGCCAACATGCTCAGTTTGAAGACTGAAAACCAGCGACAAATTGACGATCTAACGGGACAGGTACAGAAGCATTCCGATACAATCGAAGATTTACGTTCACAACACCTCCGGGATGCCGAATCCCACGAAGAGCAACTTCGAGATAGAGACTCTATTGTCACCAAGCTACGGGAGGAAATACGGGAGGAGACTGCCAAGTTGAAGGCTTTGGAGGAAGAGCTGAGGAGGAAAGGAGAGGAGCTTGAGGTTCGCGAAAAACGCCTAAAAGAAGATCTCGAAGCGCTCATTCAAAGGGAGTCGAAGGATCACGAAGAAGAAGACTCGCTGCACACCCTTCGACAGTCTCTGCTTGATAGAGAGACTTCGCTTACGGATCGGGAATCATCATGCCGGACAAAAGAGGCAAGCCTTGATAGCCGTGAAGATACGGTTAAAACACAGGAAGCTAAAATCGCTGAATCTCTTACTTCCATCTCTAAACAAGAGAAAGTTCTTAATAACCGAGAATCTACTCTTACGGAAACAGCAACTACGTTGTCTACTCGTGAAAATGAGATTGCTCGAAGGGAAAAAGAGGTCGAGCAAACGTCAAGCGATCTCACAACTCGTGAAACCGAACTACACGATCAGGAAAACAAGATCAAAGAGTCTTCCACACTGCTTTCGGCTCGGGAGACGTCTCTAAGTACCCTGGAGGCATCCCTTACAAAGCGATCAGAGAAAATTTCGTCTCTTGAGAAAGATATCGAATCCAAGCAGTCCTCCATCAACAACAGAGAGGAGGGACTTAATCAGAAAGAAAGTCTTCTTGCTGACCGGGAGAAGAAGATCTCAACGGAGGAGTCACGAATCAGCGAGAAAGTGTCACTTATCGCTTCCCATGAGGAGTCTTTGACTACCCGAGCAAACCTTCTAGCGGTCAAAGAGAATAGTCACTCAAAGAACGAGGCCGATATTGATGCCCGCCTCGCTACCTTCGAGGATCTCAAGAAGAATTTCGAATCTGAGCAATCCGATTTGAAAACTGCAAGAAGTCAGGTGGACACCGCAAAGGAAGAACTTGAAATCAAGATTGCTGCTTTTTCAAGCAGAGAAGCGGACTTTGCAGCACGTCAAGCTCAGCTGAAAGAAGAGACTGAAAAATTGGAAAAGTATGAAGCCGAGCTTAAGGACCGTGACGCGAAGCTCTCCGGACGCCTCAGCGCGGAAACACAAGATTTGGAGGAACGCAGGAAGGATTTGGAACAGCAAGCGCGAGATATCTCTGCTCAGAAGGAAGATATCAATCAACAGAGGCAGACTCTTGAACAAGAGAAAACCGAACTTGAAAATCAAAAACGATCCCTTAGCGAAGAAAAACAAGGCCTCGTAGATGAAAAAGAAGGTTTCGCCAAGGAGAAACAAGACTTTGATGCCCTGAAACACGAGCTCGAACAGCAAAAGATTTCGCTTGAGAAGCTTAAGCAAGAATTGGATCGACATGAACAGGAAATCGCCGATGAGAAAGCCAACTTGGCTAAACAGAAAGAAACTCTCGATCAACAGCAAGAAGAACTTCAAAAGCAAAGGCTAGATTTGACCGCGGAACTCGAGGCTCTTTCTAAGCAGAAAGAGGCCCTCGAGAAAGAAAAGAAGGAGCTCAATGAGCGCCTCTCCGTTGCGGAATCCAAGAAACAGGAACTTGTTGAAAGAGAACGGGTTCTTGAGGAGAAGATCGCCCATGAGAACGCCCAGCTGAGCCTGCAGGCGCAAAGACTGAAAGAGCAAGAAGAGTCTGTAGAGCAACAGCGACAGGCCGCATCTGCCAAGGAGGCTGAGCTTGAACAAAGGAAGGGTGCCTTGCAGGAAGGTCTTGCTGCTCTAGCCGCTCAGAAGTCTCTGGACGAAGAGAACCATCAAAGTCGCCTGGCGGAGCACGAGAAACTAGCCAAGGATCGACAAATAGAGTTCGATTCTCGAGAGATGGAATTGAAGCGACTCCAGGATAACCTAGCCACCCAGCGATCCGAATTCAATGAAACGAAAAACAGCCAAGAATCGTCTTTCAACGAAAGAAGTCAGAAGCTCAAGAAATCAGAAGAAGAGTTTGATGCCCGTGTTCGTGAGCGTGAAGATAGTCTCGAGATGCGCCAGTTAGAACTTGCATCTCGAGAAGGAAATATCGCTGAAAAGGAAACCTCGATTAGCAAGAAGGAAGAAGGCCTCTCCGCTAGAGCGAAAGAACTCGACGACCACGAAAACAACTTGAAGGCGCAGGCGGAGCAACTCAATGGCAGAGAAACTGAGTTGAAGACCCAGCAAGAGGAAGTCGAACAGTCGAAGAAAGCTTTAGAAGAAAAGACAACGGAGATTGATGCGAAATCTAAGGACTTGGATATCCTCCAAGCAACTCTAGACAAGCAACAAACTGCGAAAGAGGAGATATCAACGAAACAAAAGGAACTCACAGAATGGCAGAGCGAGTTGAATGACCTTCGGTCTAAACTTACTGCGGCTATGGAGGAAATCCGAAAGGCGCAAAGTCGGCCATCGACAGCTGGCAGGAGTGAGACGTCGGAGCGTGCGCAGAGCGATGTAAGTTGTATAATTTTAGGATTATGTTCGTATTGATGCTAACCATGGTTTAGTTCCTTCCCGACATTCAGGAAGATCGGACGCCTCTGGCTACGGCTGATACTCCGGACCCATTGGCATCCGCGGCCGTACCATCCACCGAAGTTGATGAGCCTAAAGTGCATTACGAAGATCAAAGTCGCACAAGCAGCTCAGCTGGCGATATGACGAGGCCTTCAACGGGTGCGTCCAATGTATCGTATTCTCAGACGTCGGTGACGACTTCGAATAATGGTCAGACCACGGCATCAGGGTCCGTTCGACCACCTTCCTCGTACAGTACGACGGGCTCCATAACAGAGGACCCGCGGTACTGCCATGTCTGCCACATGATTCATGAGACACCGCCAAAGAAGGGTAAACACAGCTATCGCCACCACAAATTACATAAGGCGCAGCCTGTTAAACGGTCCGTCTTTGAAGCGTTCAAAGAGACCAACCGAAGTTTGGGCCTGAACGTGCAGGCTCAGGAGGAAAAGAAGAAAAAACATAGGAGTTTCCCAGTTTGGATAGATCAAGAGGTTCTCGGGCATCACCACGACGATACGGATAAGAAAAAGTCCAAATGATGACAAACGAAAGATGCAATTGCTGTTTTTTTTTTGTTTCACACTGCATCCCGTTAATTGTTTTGGGTTGATTTTATGTACGATATCCCACCAATCATGGTTCCGCCACATTCATTTTTTGTTCAAGCGGTTCTTCTGGCGTTGATCGGCCTTGTATTTGGCAATTGCTTGTGTCAACTAGCATTCTTGAAATTCAATCACTATCTCTTCACGAACAGAACAGGTAATTAATGCGAATACCATTATGAAATACGGATAAAGAAGCGTGCAACACTCGCAATTGAGAATTGTCAAAATTAGCAAAATGAAAGCCGGTTTGTAATTACGTTACAAGCACACATGATTGCATGTTACATTAATGCCATGTCAAATGCTCGTGATATCGATGCAAAAAAGTTATAATAAATCACCGGCAACGAGATCGGGTTATAACGGTTATTGACTCGCAGCGGGCAGGACTTGGCCGAGTAAGGGGCTCCCCTTCCACGATAAGATCGACTCGCACGAAGTTGTCAAGATCCTTACGGTATCGGAAGCTAGGTCGAATCCAGATCTGTTTGCCAGGAGGGGTATTCCGAATAACCAATCCACGGTCAACTCCACCTTCTAGAAACTGAGATCCTTAACGGCGCATGACCTTCTGGCGTGCCTGTTGCATTGGCCTGCCTTGGCGTAGCTTGCTGACCGTTCTCGCAAACAAGTCGATCGAGGTATTGCACCGCCAATGCAGACCAACTCCGTCAACTCCTCATCTTGGCAGGCAACCATCACCCTCGAATTCCTGGGACCTGTCGAATCGAAAAGTCAAGCCTGGGAAGTCGACCTATTTGATCATCAATGGCAGGGGCCATAACCAGTTTCCTATCCAGGAACACGCTGCAAGACGCAGCCAGCCGCTGTGGAGCAGAACACCACACAACGCGAGAGCTACTGCCACAACCACCTGGCTGCCCTTCTCAGCAGGTGGCGAAGAGAACCTAGGTTGGCCCGGACAAGGATGCTGGTGCTGATCCCCTAGACTTCTACGCGCGGATAGGTCGGTTGCAAATATCGAAGGCCCGCCTCGTTCATATGATTTCTGTATCGTTCGTCCAGTCTCGAGTGGAGACAACTGGACGAGGGCTCAAGCTCGCACAGCGCGAGCGAATCCCGTTCCGGAGTCTGGATTTCTAGGCATCTCAACCATCGTGACATATGGTGATTATTCAAGCACCTTTCGTATCTTTCGTTCCATGGATTCTGAAAAACGAATTGGTCATAGATATCGGAGACACCGGCAGGGTCGGACGGGACGAACTAACTAGAAACACAAAAAAAGACGTTGAAACTCCAAACACTCAAGCCTTTGACGATGCTCGCAACTTCATGGATCTCCATTGGACCGCCACACCTAACTTATCTGGCGGGATCATGCCTGCAGGCGATTGATCCTCCGGAAATTCGATTGCTTCGTGATCACCACAGCTATATCCCAATCAGCCGAGTTGACAAGAAACCTCAAACGTGCCCGACGGCGAGTAAATGAAAGCCAAGAGCGACCAACGTCGACACCGACGAAGAATTGATAACAATAATATTTTTCTTTCCAGCTATATCCATGATCTGCTAGTAAGCAAGATATGAACTATGAGAGAGTTGTCCAATCCAAGATACCGAGGGAAGCATCAAGGTTACAATTCAATACCTTTAATTCCTCAACAACCAGCATTGCGAAGTCCTACAGCGTGAGAACTCCGTTCGGAAAGCTTATTTGCCTCGGTAGCTGCCTGGGCACAATATACACGTATCTATCCTTGCGCGATTAGGAAGGATGTATTCGGACATGGAGCTCGTAGATCACTTCTTCGTCGAACAATAGAGCTGCCGCCACGGTACGGTAACGCAACCTTAACGCCTAGATCGCAATTATCTATCTCAAGCCACGAGAACAACGATAATGCGAGGTGACGTGCGACAAGATTGCCACTTACCCCGCGAAGAAAGCTTGTCGTTTAGCCCATCCGGGTTCGCACGTCTACGAATCAGCTTCCAAGAATCCTTGGTCTTGTCGTTTCCTGACATTGTTTCACGGCCCTGATGAGCGGCTCTCGGCACCTATGATTTGGGAAGTTGATGCCTTCCAGATTCACTTACCGTTATTCGAAAGAACGCACGAGGGTTGGTGTGCCAATCGATTGTTCACTTCCATTTACGCACAGAGTGGTACTATCTACTAGTCTAAGCTGTTTGAAATCGTCTATATAAAGGACGGGATCTTGGCCTTCAATCGATTCTATTTCCATCATCATCACAATCATCCATCTACTCATCTCATCTTCGCTTCCTCACAGCGATCCATCTCTGATATCCACTCCTTGGATAGAATCCCACTGAGCCCTGGTTGGCTGAGGAAACTCGACATCACAATAATCACCAAGATTCGATATCTCTCCATTATCCTAAACCATTCAAAATGAAGTCGGTTCTCATTCTCGCATCCGCTCTTGGAGCTCTCGCGGCTCCAGCCGTTCCAGTTCGCGTTTCTCCTGGTCTTGAAGTGAAGACCCCAGGCCACAGTGTCCGAGCTCTACCAAATCCAAAGTTCAAGGCCAGCGGTCAGCGTGCTCTCGCCAAGGCTCTTGGAAAATACGGCCGACCAATTCCTGAGGCTCTCCGTGGTCTCGAGAAGCGATCCAACAACACTGGCAGTGTCGTTGCCAACTCTGTTGACGGCGATGTTCAATATGTCTGCCCAGTCTCTGTTGGTGGTACCACTTTGAATTTGGACTTCGATACCGGTAGCGCCGACTTGTGGGTCATCTCTAGCCTGATGCCGTCTTCCCAGACGCATGGCCACAACGTCTATAAGCCAAAGGTTTCTCCACTTAGCGGGGCTTCCTGGGATATCTCTTACGGTGATGGATCTGGCGCTAGCGGTTCCGTCTACCTTGACACCGTTACCATCGGAGGACTTACCGTCTCCAAGCAAGCCGTTGAGGCTGCCAAGACGGCTTCTTCATCATTCGTATCAGATTACTCTAACGACGGACTTGTCGGTCTTGCCTTTGGATCCATCAACACCGTTTCCCCAAGGCAGCAGAAGACCTTCTTCGAGAACGCTATGAGCACTTTGTCTGAGCCTCTCTTCACTGCTGATCTTAAGCATGAGGTTGCCGGTAGCTACGATTTTGGCTTCATCGATAACAGCAAGTACACTGGCGAGATCACCTGGGTTGACATCGACAACTCTCAAGGATTCTGGCAATTCGATGCTGGTTCCTCCACCGCCATTGCTGACACCGGTACCACCCTCCTCTTGGTCGGCTCCTCTCAAGTCGCGTCCTACTACAAGAAGGTCAAAGGTGCCAAGCTCGACAACTCGCAGGGTGGATACACCTTCCCATGCAGCTCCAGCACACCCGACTTTACCGTCACACTCGGTGAAAATACTGCCACCATCCCTGGCAAATTCATGAACTACGCTCCAGTTGAAGCAGGTTCCTCCACCTGCTTCGGTGCCGTCCAAGCCATGGACGGTGAACCCCTCTGGATCTACGGCGACATCTTCTTCAAGTCCTTCTTCACTGTCTTTGACTACGGTAACAACCGATTCGGTTGGGCCCAGAAGGCTTCCGAGTAAGCAAAATGCTTACCACCTTGGCTGCGCCATTTCAACAACTCGATACCCCCCAGCCAGCCAGCCGACAAATCTAGATCAATAGATCTAGAGTATATATGTTACACCAAAGATACCATTTCTTTTTTGTCATCTTTTTGTTTTGTCCTCTACACGCCTCTAGCAGGTTGTAGATTATAACGTCGCAGCTAAGATACCCCAGATCAAATATACCCATTTGAAATTTGTACAACTTGACAGTTTTGCTTGTGTTTTTAAGTTTTTGTTTTGAATTTTCTCTATCCTTTTACACGTTACTAACGTGGATACCATTTGCTTTCTTTTGAACAAAAATTGTATCAACAGATTGTATATATCTTCATTTTGACTTGGAAGCAGCCCAATGGCCATCTCTTTGCTGTTTCTTCATTTCAAGACTAGTTTTCTTGCGATGGGGGAGCTTAGTATTAAGGGGTTGTTTTTGTCATAGTATATATAGGTGATTCTTATCCTTATATATAACCATTATACCCTGAAAAAAAATCTCTTTCCACTGAAAATGTGAATTCTCAAGACCTTGCGACACTTTGAACGAACTCTTCGAAAAGTCTCCTAACAAGGCCACAAGACTTAAAGAAAAAAATGTTGTAAATTTCGTGTTGCGGTCCGGCGCCTCGTGTGGCTGAGAGCGCCACCACTTATCAAAAATGCTGTTTATGGAGGTTTGGAGACGTCTTTATAGCCGTTCCTTGTATTTCAAAATGGATACCCTTTGTTCTTTTCATTCCTAGGGCTACAACTTGGTTACATTTGCAGCATAGATACCACTAATACACGCTTTTCAGACGCAAAAATATAAGAAACAAATATATGTTGGAACCAAATTAATAAATAACTATGAATAGTACGTTAAAAAAGTCGCCCTATGATTATTATTACACAGTTTCCTTCCACAGCTCGGCTTTAGCAAATGTTGGTAGTGCCCTCTTCATTGCCTTCTCTAGATCATTTCGAGCCTTTTGCATCAAGTTATGGACACCAGTCTGATGAGCCGCGGCAGTATTCATGAGAACGGCATTTGAAGCGAATGCGGCTGCGGAGGAAATTAGTGCACCTAACAGGTTGGTGGAAGTATTGTGGGCAGCACTGGTAGGGTTGGCGTTGGCGGTGTTATCGACGAAACTTAGAGTTGTGGATAAAATTTCCTCAGCATTGGCGAGGAAATGGGTTTGGATGACGTCCTAGACGGGAGGTTAGCTATGAAATTCAATTTGGAGATAATATGAGGTAGACTTACATTCCACAAGCCGTTGTATGACAGCCAATCGGTCATTGCGAGGTTGATGCTATTGTGTTGCACGTTTTGGTTATAGTTACGGGATGCTGCTGCGTCGGGATGGTTCTGGTATCCTGGTTCGTTGTAATATGGTTCGGCGCAGAGGATCATGCTTTGGATTGAAACTAGGACTTGAAGGAGAGTCGAGGTTTTTGGTTGCCACTGCTCTGAAGCCGAACCAGACCAGGTTCCGAGGATGGATAGACAAACTATATTAAAGCGGTCAGCATTTGGGAATCGATAATCGAATTGGAGATATTTTAGTATAGTAAGGTATCATTAGGAATTAGGCAAGACGAACCTTTACCACATTCATAGAGATTCGGGTTGAATCTGACCCTACCACCACCGGTGGTCTTGAAGGTAACTGTTGGTGGTCCGTTTGGATAATTCGGTGGAATAGTAAAGTCAAACTCATACAGCCCGAGGTGATAAGGTGAGGAATCTGGTCCGATAATAATCGCCTTGAACAACTCCGGTCTGTCCTCCTGGACTCGGACAAATATGCCAGGTGGGAGAGTAGTTGAAAGAACTGTGAGTTCCTTGATCAATCGCTTCATGCGACCGGGATTAGATGTACCACTGACTATCGCGACAGCCATAGCGTCTTCCATTTGAGCCATTTGACTGGCACCACAGTGGGTGCTGACGACATTGGTTGCAAATTTGAACTGTAAGTGCGAAGTTAATGCTTCTCTACACTTTTGTTTGATATTGACTGGGACGTCTAACGGATTCTTGGAAGTAACAGTCATGGAGCTTCGAAGATTAGAAAAAATCGGATGGGAGAGTATTTCTGGAGAGAGCGAGGCTAGATGAGAGTTCCTGGAGGCGGGAGGTGGACGTGATTCGTCCAATTTCTTTTGCCAAATGTCCTCTCTTTGTTGTAGCTTGATTGCGGTAGAGTCCACGTCGATACAGAAGGCGAGAAGTCTATTAGTCTCTTCGTCGTCGTCGTTCGTGGCAACCCGTGACGCATTGTTCATAAAAGCTTGGCATTGTTTCACCAATTTTTGGAAAGATTGAATGATGGGTTGGGCGACGCCTTCAAGGCCCGGTATGAGAGCAAATTCTACGATCGGTTGAGGGGGGGACAGCAAACCAAATCGTTTCTTTCCAGTTATCAGGCCTCGAAGTGGTTGGACGTCAGGCAGCTTGACGAGGTTCGCGAGACCTGGAGATGTTTTCTTCTCGTCAAGGGCACCGAAGAGAATGTCGAGAAGAGGTTCATGGTCAGCCAAAGCTCGTAAGAGCTCCAAGCAGGCCCTATAGAGGTCCCAAGTATTGGCGGCATCGATGTCCATTATGGAATCATTTCGAACTAAGCTCCTGATAAGCTCTGGGAGGTAGCTCACTTTGATGGATGAGATGAGGAATGGACCGTGGTCAGCGAGAAGTGTAATTATTGAAAGGTCATCGTCTTCAACATCCAGAAGTGCAACAAGGGCGCTCAGAAACTCAGCAAGAAGTTGGTTATCCTCGAATTCCACTTTCAACTTGGCAGGGGTTTTCACAGCTCGCCTTGAATTGCTTGCCACGCCTCGTCGATTTGTGCTTCCACTTCCATATCCGATACCAGATTTATGAGGAGAGCTATTTGCGCGCTCAGGGGTTGTATACAACCTTTCGCTTTCAAGAGGGACCTCTGCATTCTTTCTAAAGCGAGAGAGTGCGCTGGGTTTTCGCAGAGTGCATGACGACGGTAAACCAAATTCTTTCAATTGCCATCTTGTATCTATTCGAGCCAAGATCAAGATAATAGATAGAAGATGAGCCTCAGTACATCGATGGTCTGGATAAGTCGCTTCCGTCTTTGCGTTTCCGAGCTTAGCGGCACAGCCGAGACAGATCGTCATTCTGCACTCGCTGCATTTGAAAGTGCATAGATTCTCCTCTTGGCTATATGGGACTTGAGATCCTTTTTTGCGATCCTCGTTTTTGATTGCCGAAAGGATTCCAGCGAACCCAGACACAAAGTGAGGACAGGGCAAAGCAATCGTCCTCTGGTCGCTTAGAAAAGATTGGAAATACTCTTGGACTCGTTTCAGATCCTCGGGGGCAGATTGTGGCACGGCTTGTGAAGTTCTCCGATCCGTTCCTAAAATAAAAGAGCAAGAGTGTATTAGTATACAATCCTATATCGAGAAATAATATACCTGAAGATATATACCTGATCGAGCCGGAGCCGTGTTGAACCTGTTGGGCCTGAAGACGAGATGGGACATTTCAGTTTCCAAGTCTGTATTCGATCCAGACTTGCTTCCTTCTAGAAATCGATCGGGATGGAGATTTTGTCCTGAGGGAATGATGTTATTTATGGGAACAGGAATGAAAGATGAGGAGGACTGGAAAGGATCAGGAAGCTGTTGTGTATCCCAGACGCCTTCTTGAGGTAGCGTAGGCGTCTTAGGGTTTGGTGCATTAAAATCTGTCCCATTGATATCCGTACCGTAGTGACCTGTCCATTGTGAATTATGTCTTTTTGCTGTCGACTCTTCCGTGCGTTCTAAGTTGTAAGCTTGGTCGGCATCGAGATGTTCGATTTTTCTCTTACGCCTAGTCCGCAGAGTTTCGGTTGCCTTCGTTAGATCTATGAAATTTGACGACGATGCGTGCTTCGGAACCTGAGGTGTGCTGAAGTGATACGGATTCGGGGTTATCTGATATGTATTGTCGTCGCTCCCGAGCATTATCGGATTAAATTGGCTACCGAGGGCATGGCCCGCGTCCAACTCGTTGGAAGGGGTATTGTAAACCATTGGATACCAGTTTTCAGGGCGATAATAAGGAATATTTGATAAAGGTGTTTGAAGACCTAGATTCGGTGTGAAACTAGGTGCAAAGAAGGGACTATTTGGAAAAGTATGGTACGTCTGAGTGTCATAAGTAAGGCGAGGCCCCTCGTAGACTCCATTGCCATAGGAATCGAGCATTTGTCTTCGAGAAGACATTAGATATTTCGTTGAGAATATACGTTTCTAGGCTATGCATATATCGATACGCCGATGACAAAAGTGGTATTTGAAAGTTTATAGGAGAACGATGCGAGATCGATATATTTTGTATCTAATACCCTCGAAGCTTTAGTAAAATTTAGCATGCGAAGGTATCAATATTACGCCGCAAATCGATATTATCAGTGACGTTGCAGCCTTTTCGGAATTAGTGTCTTCTGTGACTCAAGCGGAACGCCAGCGTGGCGGAGAAAGGGTTGAAGCTATTTAAAATATGACAAGAAAGAAATCAACAATATGATATATTGAGTCGAAGCCCAAGCTGAGAGCCAGCGGCGATGGGAACAGACGACCGAGCTTGGTAGACTCCCGTCGTTGTTTTTATTGAATTAGCGCGAGCGCGAAAGCCAGTGAGCTTGAGGGTTTGGATCCTGATTGTTAGTCGAATCGAACTCTCTCATTTCTCCTCCCAGGCCTTTGTTGGTTACTTACTATTAGAACGTCGCGTGTTTATGGGTGCAAATGAGCTCCGCAACCTCCGCAAAGACCAACATATCCAGAATCGCCAGGATTCCAGATATCTCTGTTATCTGCATCAGCTTACAGCCTTGTTCCGTTGACCGTTAACATGCTTTCGATGCGAGCTAACGCCGCTTACTTAACAAGCTCCAGGCCTGATTGGATTCGAGCTAGGACAGCTGCAAGAAATGCAAATATGTGTTGTTCTTAATGGCTGGCATGCTCGTTAGAACAAAGATAACTGTTGTGCGCACACGAGTCATCCTTGACGCCCTGGGCAGGAATGGCCCATTAGAAGGGTTCCATTCGAGACCAAAACGCGAATGAGAAGTGTCCTCGAAAGGCTGGAAGAGAATCGACGCATTGCTGAGTTGGATGAGACACGCCATCTGATTCGATATCAAGCTACAAACTTTGGGGCCAGAGCTTACTCACATGCTCGAGACGGCATGATATCGAACCCTCAAATCGTTCTCTTGCAGAGACCATGCAGCTACGCAGAATCAGCAACCCTCTCTTTGGGGTCGGATGCAAGGAGGGGCATCCGACGGCAAACCTCGCATGAGATTCTTTGGGACTTTGCCATCTCGAGCCTAGGGCGCTGCATGCAATGTCTCGCAATCGGTGCATGGTTGGCATCTTCGCTGGATACCAAGGCCAGGTTCGTCGCCATCATCGTCCTCCTGGGAGAGCGCGTGAAGGTAGACTGACAGGAAGTGGGTCTCGAAATGAAAGGGCCCATCCGAAAATCCAAGCTAAGAATCATAGCGATTCAATCCCATCGTTCTTGAAGATAAAAGAATTTGAAGCGGTTGCTATCGCTGGACTAGCTCGGTGGAGTGTTGAAGCTGGTCTCGTCCCAGTTGAAGCCTGTGTTTGTTAGCGAAGGCGGACAACGCAAAAAATGCAACATTTTCAACACCAGTGTCATTCACACACGCATGATCGAACCAAGCTGGGACCCAGTTATTAAACTATTGTGGACCTAAATTTCGAGAAAAATTTAAGAAGGTAGTATTAAGTAATGGGAAGTCATGATTGCGGAGGTATCAATCCCTTCGAGAGTTCCGTTTTAGGTAAAATAGAATTTTTGGGGTTTTTCAAGCAGTTGATCCCGAGGCTAGCTTTATCATCCATGCAACCGGGACTCTCTTGAACGAGTGAAAAATAACCACCATAAACCGTAGAAATCATAAACTACATTAAAATTCAGAATACACAGCTTCTACATGTCAATACTTTACTGAGTTTCCTTATTATCAATATGCTCGTCGTGCTCAACACCACCCTTAATCTCTGCAATCTCCCTATCCAATCTACTCGACGTATCCTTCTTCTGCCACGCCTTCCACCAACTACCCATGAACACGTCATCCATCTCTTCCAAAGTCCTCCCCTTTGTTTCTTCGGCAGTGAAGAACATGTGAATCAAGGCGGCTCCGTTGAAAGATGCAAAAATAAAGTACATCTTCCAGTTTATCGATCGCAGGAGTGGTGGGACTGCGAAAGCCAACACGCAGTTCCACAGCCAGTTGGACATGGTCGACATGGAGACAGCCTTAGCTCTCACGCGCATAGGGAAGATTTCTGCGGGATAGGTCCAAGAGCATGGACCCCAGGTTGTGGCGAAAGAGGCGACGAAGAGATAAGAACATGCGATGACGACACGAGCTTGAGATTTGTGGCCGACTATGACCCAAGTCGTCGGTGAGTTTGGATCATTGTTAGGCTGGCCGTAGACAGCTTGGACTGAACCTGTGATGAACAAAAATGACATCATGAAGAATGAACCGGCGAGGAGTAGCGGACGACGGCCGACTTTGTCGATGAAGAGAATAGCGGGTAGAGTGAGAACGACGTTAATGACATATTGAATCGAAGCTGGCAAAAGAGGATCTGTAACACCAACTGACTCGAAAACATATACAATATAATACCTGTTTGCGATCTAAATTAGCATATATCTTGTGATCTTATCCCTGGCGGTTTATCCTTCACTCACATCAGTACGTTCATTCCTGTAAGTTGAGACCAAGCCTGAATGGCAATTCCGAGGAAGACTCTCTTGCGGATCTTCGGAGCCATAAGGTCTTCCCATGATGTCGTTTGTTGTTCTCGCTCAAATCGGATGGCTTCTTCGATTTCGATAAATTCAGCCGCAACTTTGGTGTTGTTAATATCACCATTCCCGTGTAAATCCGCCAGGATTTGTTTCGCTTCTTCCCATCGGTCTTGAGATGCAAGCCAACGGGGAGAGTAAGGACAGAAAAACAACATGACAAAACTTCAACAAATTAGCATTCCTTGTTGCATAATTCATATATGGACGAAGTTCTACTCACAGAATAACCGCTGGGAAAATTTGTACAGCCCATGGGATTCTAAAAGCTGCTGTGCATTGATTCTTGTTGTTTGCGCCACCGCATACGAATGAGGCTCCGTATTGAATAAAGTATTGGATCAAGATACCCCAGGTGATAGCCCATTGTTGCAGTGAGACGACACGTCCACGGATTTCCTTTGGAGCAATCTCGGACTGGTAGACAGGAACCATCGAAGAGGCCATACCTACCGAGAACCCGGCGATAATACGACCAGCTACCAACATTCCTACATTGATCGAAGCCGCTTGAATACTAAATACTCTATATCAGCATCTCATCTGCGTATTTAATGATTGGGTAAGGTTTGAACGTATTCGTACATAGCACCGAGAGTCCAGACGATACAGGCTGCTTGGAGACATGCTTTTCGAGAAAACCTATCAGCGATAAAGGAAGAAGCTGCCGATCCGATAAAGGAGCCTGCTGGCATGGCACAGCTGATTCCTCCTTGCTAATTAAGAAGTTAGTATCATTATCACCGAAAAATATCATATCAAGTATACATACTCTGTAACCTAGAGGATTGCTGAAGTATCTAATGTACGCCTGTGTTCCCAAGACACCAGACATCGAACTGGAAGAAGGTTAGATACCAATGAATCGCCCGAACGAGATAGTAGCCTTCAGACGAACCTGATATCGAAACCGAACAGACCACCTCCAATGGAGGCGATCAAGCAGATCACGTACACTAGACATCGATCCCGAAAGGTTAGATTACTGTTCTTTTAAGCATGCGCATGCATATGTGTAGATAAGTCAAATACTCACCATTATTTATCTTCCACATTTTGGAAGATTTTTAAAACAATATATCAATAGAATCCGTAAGAAAGCCTTCGATCAACGTTCGCGCCACCCTAGAAACAGCACAGGCTGTGAAATCACATTTAGAGAATTTTTTTTCTGAAGCCGAAGGGTCCTTGCAGGTAATATTTATAGTGATATCCGCGCACTGGAGCGAAGAAATACAGCTCCCTCTTTCGTACGAAAATAAACCAGGGAACCTCCCTCTTTCCATAGCATATCCATGTCTTTTCAGCGCCGCATCCAGGATCATCTTCTCAGTATTTGTTCACATGCTTTGTGCATCACTTTCAGCAAGAAAATCTATTACGAGGTTGTTCGAGATATCTCAAGTATCACGCTTCGTACAAGCATTTCAACCGTCAAACTGTGATCGACAGGCTCAAAAACGAAACGGTGGGATTGCTGCCTGATTTGGTCCCGCAAAAAAACACTACCACATGGAGCCGAAAAGAATATACAACGCCGCGAGCGACAACCACGGATCACGCAAAAAGCCTTCCCCGCAACCTCACCTTAACTCAAATGTAACAGTAGTGGAGAAGCTTTCTTTTCTCCTACATGTCGAGGTGTGGTACCGAAGAGACCGAAAAACCTTGATATATCGTGTTCCTAGGGCTATCCCACGTCATAAGTCTTGGAGCGCTGCTTCGGAGCGGGTTTGAGAAGCCACTGCCGTCGTCAAACAGGGAAGCGAGCATGGAGAGGTTGGCATCCTCGCAGGGGAAAAAGAACGTTTGGGGTTCTCATTGGCGGGAGTCTTGACTCCGAGAAGACTGGATTATAACAGTTTCAATTGAGGCTGTCATTTTATAATCCCTTGTCACTGTCGATGGATAGTCATCTGAACCATGAAGAAACCAACCAGCACGTTGTGGTACATGATTCCTGATGTTTCCTTTCAGATTCCAAAGTTTCGAGCTCTAGGCGTTTTTCGTCATAACCTGGGCATCCATTTCTGCCCCAGACTATCATTTCTGTCCATTTATCCGAGACAACGCAAATTCCCAAGAGAAAGCTTCTCTCGGCGTCCCCTGATGCCAGCTGTAACGTATCTCGTCACGATGAATATGTGGATTCGTTTTCTAGATTAAGAATTCCCTCCGGTGATATCTTCATTGTTACCAAGAGGTTCCCCGGCAAAATAAAAAGTGTTTAAAAAGCTCCTAGCAATACTCGTTTTTAATGGAGCGAGTGGGTCCGAGACTCAGGTACGAATCGCACGCTATCACCAGTTTATGATATCCAAAAATTCGGATTGCTTGCGATTCGATTTCATGTCAACATGGTAGAACGCCGTGATTGAGCGAAGCAGAATGCGGTGGTCAACATTCGGATAAACGGATGCATATGATCGGCGGTTTTCTCGGCCTATTGGAGATATCGGTTTTAGCATTGCAGATGAGAACGAAGCTTCGTGTAATCTGATTAAAATTATAGAGTATTATGGCACTTGTCACATAAACCAAATGGTCAACGCAAAGTTATAGCTGCTCACTTATATAAAATATCCCTGCTTCGGAATTATGTGTTATTCGCGTGATCAATTGCAGATGCATGCGTCGGAGGACTAGCATAGAGGTGTTGAAAGCCTTATCGAAAAGTATTTGAGTATTTTTTAAGATGTTAGTGGAGTTATGAAGGACTAGAAGGTTATAAACGCTGAGAATTCTCCATCATCGCGCATATGCACATGGTGGCTAGAATTTGCGCCACACCGGCCGGCCGGTTTCTTGGTTCACGGTGGCGGCAGTGTCTGCCCTCATGACCTTTTCCAGACTTCTAGAATTGATCGTCGATCTTCTTATGTTTGAGTTTTATCAACCCCCACACGGTAACAACTATAGTTTCTACTATCCAAATACAAGTGCATTGATAGCCATAGCTATATAAATATCTCAATACGGCAGTAAAGGCATCAAGTATCCTTAGATTATTTATACTTCAAGATCATCAGGAGACTCTGAGTAGTCTCTGGGATCTTTCAAGTTCCCAATGGGACAAAATCTGTGCTCAGTGATCGATTTGACACAGTACAGCAACATTGGTCTTGGCATGGAGACTTTCCCCTGTTTTTTGCAGCCTCTTAGCTAATTAGGCAATGAAATCAAATAGTCCGTGGTGAAACTAGAAATAATATATATATTCTTTTGGTCTGGGAGCCGTTGCAAGTAAGGTTTGCGGGGGTGAAGGAAGATAAGAACTGAACTTAAGGACTGAACTTGGGCCAATGTGGTCTCGCTGGCCAGACTCGGTGCGTTGCGTTGGGCCAATGCACAGATTTTAGAATCAAGCCGAATCTGCCCAGTTGTATTCCGAATTTTCTGTGAGACGCATTCCAGGGAAACGGCCTTCTTCTCATCAATGGAACCTGAGGATGGCTAATCCATGTGATGGTGTATCTATATGCAATTTGACAGCTCATCTTTTCTTCAAATTTTCTCGCAGCTAGGTTTGTTCGGCTTTTATGACTGTATAGAGACGTTTCTCACTTTGGAGCTCGTCAAAGGAACATATGCATCTTACGACGCCACTTAACCAATGCCTTAGCGTTGCCATCGCCCGTTCGGTTCCAAGATATGACTATTAGGTATCCCGAAGGTTGAAATCCTATTCAGAAGCCTTCTCAATATCGGGTTTTCACAGGAGATAAACTAGCGCTAACGTTTCATGCCTCTCCTCCATCACTGGGCACATTCGATTGACACCGCACGTCCGCGGTTTGTAAAAAATAAACCTGCAGTTGTTCTCTCATACTAATGACACCGGAGCCTCAGTAGTTGGTATTCGTTTTCTATCCAAAAATATTTATCACGAATTCCGTTATAAATTCACTCAATCAACATGTCTTTCGATCTCATCCGAATGAAAAGGCGAAATCTTGCATGCCAAAATCCTTGCAGGCGAGATCCGCCACCAGACTTGCGAGCCTCAAGAACAAAAACTTGCATGCCTTCACCTCCCGCACAAACCCAGCCGCTACCCGGCCACAGCCCGGTTTCTCCACCAAAACCAATGCTTTTGTTGCGAAACTAAGCGATTTTCCTCCAACTTTGGGCACAAAGAAATCGCGATTTGTGTACAAAACGATTCCGGCCAAGCGCGAAAAGTGATGTGGTGGCCTGAGGCGGCCGACGCTTTAGACCAAATCAACACCACCTTAGGCGAGAGCAGGCGATTTAGAGTTAGAACGTACTTCAAACTTGGTCATACCAGCTATCCTCAAAATAGCCACTTTCTCGAGAAGCCAAAAGAGAGAAAACCCTCGTTGTGTAAGTGCTCTTTCCCCCGAACAAGAAAACTTTATTCCCAGGCTTGCAAAGCCAAGTTACCGTCTCCAAGACGGCTGAGTGGGGCGACGAGTCCATGCTACGCGTCCGGCAGGTGTGTAGTACGAAGGCGGAAACTTCAGTTATGGGGCTTGATTTTATATCCACCTCTCTCTCACCGAATTGTTGATCAAAATGATCGATTTCAAGACATCCGATATCGAATGCAAAGACATAAGCGACGTTCAACCAAATAGGTGAACACACCCCTGAGTTTGGCTTCAAGGACAATGTGTCTGTTTACGTATCAATGTGAAAATTTCCATTCGAGAAATCGACAAAGCTAGTTCAATTCTCAACACGAATTTGTATTCCGCTTCATGCATGCATAACGCCACACGTCAAGAAATTTACCAAGAGAACGCAAAAATGTCGCTGAATTCTTGAATTTCGAAGCTAACTTTACTTAAGCTAGTGGGCGCGGAGTCTAAGAGGGATGGGCACTCTTTCACACCGGAAGTGAGACAACGTGGATTCAGGCCAAAGAACGATTCTTTCATTCGAATATATTCTGCATGGGTCTCGCAACCAGACGCTTGTGTTGCGCCGAGCACCAAAAAAGCATTCTTTTTGTATTGCTAGCCTCGAGACCAGGCGAAAGTGTATTGCTCAAATCGAATAAGTAAATAACTTCTCAGGTTTAGCGAAGTTGTGTGAACACCATCACAGACCTTAGTCGTGATAGGTGTAGACTAAACCGTTCTCCCGAAGCTAGGCTTGCCCTCAGCCGAAGACCGCGAACTCTATTCAGGTTCCACACTAAGAAACGCAATGCAATGGAGGGACTTACTATCCCGAAGTGATTGATAGTATACAATTTTCTTCCATTCTGTTTCCGACTTGAACAGATTAGTTTAAAGCTATCCAGAATGGGGTTTAGATATCTGCAACTTTCATGCATAGCATTCAATAAAACAATAATTACAATTCTCGTTTGTAAACGGAACCTTTTCTGGCTCACCTTCGTTGTATACAAATTGTAGGCAAGATGGAAACGAAATCAAATTTGGCTGGAGATTCGTAATCCTAATGTATAAAATGGGGCCCTTCTGACCTTCAAAGACGGCCTAAAGAGGACCTATCATCACTAGGAAACTCTCTCGAGATCATAAGATAATAGCAGCTTCCTCATACCAAACAATCGCTTCTATAAACCAATTGAACTAAGTAACTGTTGTCCCCTAGCGCCACTTTCCACTTATTTGTCTTGAGCAATCAGGGCATTCCAATTCTTCACTATGAAAAACGTATACACTTTCGTTCTATTCTCACTTTCAGGAACATTTGTCTCCATCAATTGCAATGTGATCCCCAAACGCCATCTTAGCAATCCAAATTGCTATTTCAATATACTTCCGGTTGAAAGTGCAGTGGTCCAGCTTGCTTGCGACGTAGGTTAGTTCAATTATATTCTTTGCCCATGTATGGAGAGACAATTACTAATCATGCCTGCTGCCATCTACCTAGATGTTTGGGATCTCTTGGTGCCTTATAATACACGCTCCAGTGATTGCGCCTCAGTCTTGAAGACAACAGTCACCCCACCTCCTGCGTAAGTTATTCAATCTGTCATGTCTTTTCATTATTTAATTATAATCATATAGAGGTAGAATAGCTAATATATTTTACACCTTCAACTCAGTACCTCAACCTCAACCGTAACAATTGGGTCAACTGGCACTGTAACGACGACTACTACAATCGACACTCTCTTCGTGCCGCTCAGCGTGGCAACTCTCCAGAAACGAAATGCTCCCACTCCTCATGGTGTTCTGGGCATCTCAACATACGCTGCCGCGTGTCTAAACTCAGAATCAGCTGCGTGCATGTGTCTCTTAGATGTAATTGCTGCTGTGTCAACTGTGACGGCAGCCGCATCCACCACTGTAGTCACAACCACTCTTACGAAAGATGCTACTAAGACTGTAACCGCGACTGCCGGATTCGAGACTTGGATAACATTTTATATGCAGAGCGCCACAACTGGCAACCATGGAGGTGAGTATCTTAGTTCCGATAATCCAAGGGAAGAGAGTATCTACATTAGTATGTATTGGAATGCAGATGTCGCTCAAGCTAGAGTTTTTGCTTTGAAACAAGACACTGCTATCCTTAAAATCATAATCGACGGTGCTCTCTACGATATTACTTTTGAAGGGACCATGTCTGGTTACAATCTTGTCTATGCCGATCCCGACGCTTGGAGAAATTCTATAGCACCAATTACGGGCCAATTTGGTAACCCTTTGATATGATTTCTTGGACTCCCACCTTTCCTTACTTTGTTTCAAGTCCTTCCAATCCCCAGCTTCTTGCTTCGTCATCTCAAACCAGTCAGGGGACGGTGGTGCAGTTTTATTCCATTAGCAATTAACTGCTCCATGTGAATGGTTGAAGGTTTCCGAGTTAGAGTGAAATCAGATTACTCACTCGCTTCGAAAATCTGACTAATTTGGGGAATGGATCGTGGTGTATGCGTATGGTGTTTACCAGAAGTTGCAAGTACTATTTATCCAGCTACTTAAGTACTTACACATATATTTAATGAAAGTATTAATATTATGATTGGATGAAAGTTTCGAGTATTTCATTCAGGTAATGGAATAATATCGATATCTGATAGCACAATTTAATTACGCACATGATAGCTCCATATCATCTATCTCCCTATAGATATGCTGATATAGGAGATTTAAATTTGGTCCAAATACTAGGCTACCTCGATACTGTATCATTTCTTATTTAGACAAATTATTGAAAATCCGACAGGCGCCCATGGTGGTTTGCCGTAAGCCGCCACTTTATACCAATGTTACGCCAAAATCGCATATGTGGCTTAAGGAAGCCCGGTTATACACTTGATAATAGCCCCAGAGCCCATCGGTATTTGGAAAATACAATCTTCAATTCGCAAGTTTCTATTTAGGTTTTTTGAAAGACTATTCGGGTACGCGTATGCCTGTTGTTTCAATCAAGTAATGTTTTCGAAGAAGATTGTTTGTGGTATCTCTAAACGCGATTGAGCGACTCGTTGAGTAAGCCAAACTCGATTGCTTATCATAAATTAAGAACAATTCTGCTTTACAAGCTGCTGCTTGCATGAAAAAGCCCGCAAGATATGATACAGCGTATTGAAATATTTGACTACACATCGACCCAACAACAAACTTTATGCTCTGGTACTGGAGATTTAATGCTGCTCGAATCGAAGATACATCAACGCAAACAAAATTTCTTTTTCATCCCCATATTTTTCCATGTATACTCAAAACATAAAGTTGAAGCGACCCGAAGATCTGATTTGAAAGGTAGTTGACTATTTTTACTAAATGCCTTTCTCAACTCCCGCCTCCTTTCTCGTGGTTGTCCCTTTGTTGTACAAGACCGACGCCCTGTGCCAAGCAATCCGGACTTCGTGAAGATCAACCACGGGTACGTTTCGTAAGTTCCTGTCAAATGTTGCAGATTGATTGCTAATAGGTACTCCGTATCGCAAGCAGAACACTCGTTGAAAATGACGAAATGTCACCATCGGTCGTATAAGCTCACCCCACCTCCTCTTTTTGGCAGGCGCCTATGAAACGGCCTTCGAGAGTTAGGAAGCCAATCCATATGTCCAGGGTGTGCCGCTAAGACGTAACAGGCATAGCCAAGGCGGATCAAGCTTTATTGGTAGGTCCTGAACATTGTCGAGCCGAGACTTCGAGATATGGTCTCCGTTATTTCGCGATACAAAAACTCCGATAACGTGATGAACATAATGTAAATCAGACACTACTCCACCAAATGCGAGATCGGATCTGCCCCGGTCAGTTTTAGCTTTGCCTATGTGGAAGGGGTCAGCGGTTCACGCGATAGGCTTCCTCTATCTGACCTGTCGTCTGCCTACCAATAGAAGCAATTGCCCAGATGCTTCCGCAGGTTTTCAAAATTGCGAGCTTCCGGGTACGTCCAATGAGCTAAATTGAGGTCAGTGTCGCAAGCGCGTCGATTCTTGGATCTTGTTCGAGCACATAGGCCATAAATGTACAGGTGCATGCTGGTCACCGATACGACATCGCAGCTACTACATTCGGACAATGAAGTGTCTATATTGTCATTCAAGTTCTCCACTTACTAGAAAGATCGTCAGGAGCGAGATGGGAGAGAAAAGTATAAATCAGATGGCTTTCGCTCAATGCCTCATTCGAAGCTTCTCTATAGACTCTGTCCAATATTCAGAAGAGCGATTGAGAACCTTACTTAACATCCAAGATGCATATCTCAAAGCTCACCGTTTTCTTACCCGCCCTTTTATACAGCATCGTCGATGCTCACCCTCTTGCTTCCTATGGGACTTTCGAGTCTCTAGCTGCCGTTCCCCGCGGCTGGGAGGAAATCTCAGGAAGGGCTGTCGACCCTTCCACTCCCATCAAGCTCAGAATTCACTTGTCGCAGCAAAATGTGCCAGAGTTCGAAAGGGCTGTTATCGAAATGAGCACGCCTGATCACGTTTCATATGGAAATCATATGACTCAGGCCCAAATTGACGATATGCTACGGCCCCATGAAGAAACCACCAACGCCGTCAAGAGCTGGCTCAAGTCCCAAGGCTTCTCAAAGGAACTCACCTTCAAGAATGATTGGATCGTTCTTGACACCACCGTTGGACAGGCAGAGTCCCTCCTTCAAGCCAAATACAAGGTCTTCCAGAACAACAAGACTGGTGATAAGGTTGTGCGAACTCTCTCTTACAGCATTCCGCGCGATTTACACTCCAGGGTCGCTCTGATCCAGCCAACTACCCTCTTCGGTGGCACCAGCGCTATGAAAAGCACCATCCACAAGATTGAGAGCCCTAGCGTTCTCAAGTCTTCGGGTGGACTTAGAATTGCCAATGCTGGTCCTGAAGTTAGCGCTAGCTGTGGTAGCAGCATCACCCCAGACTGCCTTGCGACCTTATACAAGTACAAGGGCTACAAGGCCACTGCTTCCAATAACAAGATCGGGGTTAACGGATTCCTTGAGCAGTATGCTCAGAACAAAGATCTCACCTCTTTCCTGAACAAGTACATCCCATCTGCCAAGAACACCACCTTTAGCTGCCAGCCAGTCAATGGCGGCCTGTGCACTCAGGGCTCACAATCTGATTTCACCGAAGCCAACCTGGATATTCAGTACACCGTCAGTGCTACCCTCCCACATCCAAACATTTACTTCTCCACGGCTGGACGGCCACCAGTTGTTGGCGATGGCAGCGACAACAACAACGAACCGTACCTCGAATGGCTTGAGCATGTCCTGGGTCTCTCCGACGACGCTCTTCCCCAAACAATCACAACTTCCTATGGTGATGATGAACACACCGTACCTCCATCATATGCCGATAAGGTTTGCAACATGTTCGCTCAACTCGGAGCTAGAGGTGTTAGCGTCATGTTCAGCTCCGGTGATTCTGGCCCAGGAGGTGACTGCGAAATCAATGGAAAGGCGACCTTCATCCCAACTTTCCCAGCAACATGTCCCTTCGTTACTTCCGTCGGCGGCACCGTCGGTGCTCAACCAGAACAAGCTGTCGACTTCAGCTCTGGTGGATTCTCAAACTACTTTGCCCGCCCAGACTACCAAAATGCAGCTGTCAGCAACTACCTGGCAACCCAATCTGACCCCAAAACTTTCGCAGCTTACTTCAACGCCACCGGCCGAGGTTTCCCAGATATCTCCGCTCAGGGCTCTAGATTCCATGTCATGATTGGTGGATCCGATCAGTTAGTTTCTGGAACTTCCGCCAGCTCTCCAGCTTTTGCAGCCGTTATTGGTTTGTTGAACGGTGACCGAATCACAAAGGGTAAGAAGCCACTTGGTTTCTTGAACCCATGGCTATACAGCGTTGCTGCTCAGAAGAATGGTTTGGTCGATATCACTGAGGGTACTAGCTCAGGTTGCGAAGGATCCGGAACCATCAGAAATGCTGGCTGGAAGGCAGTTACCGGCTGGGATCCAGTCACCGGTCTTGGAACCCCAGACTTCAGCGTCTTGCAAAACTTGTAAAAATGATACCAATCGATTTGTGTATATAGTTGTAAATAATTAGCGATACCCCTCGGAGATACCACAATACGTACAGTTACCCAGCACAAATTTCCGCGTAAATGATAACAGTGTTTGAATTATGACCACACAAACTATCTAGTATGAAAACTCAGAAAGACAAAAAGCGAATGTTTGAAAAACTTAGTGGATCGTACAAAACGGAAAATGTAAACTATTCCTAAAAATAAGATGTAAACCAGTACAAATAGGTCCGATTTTGACTATCGCGACCACTTTTCCACACAAGAACAGTGCCCGTGGGAGACGTAGGTGTTTCTGTCTATGGTCGTAAATGCATAAGATATTCGCCTGTATATAGGTGCAGGGTCTCCTCGGTATTAGTGGCAGATATAGATAGCGTTTCCATAGCTTACCACGTATAATATTCCATCAGTAGCGTAGAAATGGTGGCACTTTCGTGTTGAATGGAGATAGTGGCGATGTTTCGACAGATTGTTACATATAATATCTGATTAGGCGTAGTAGAGACGGTATAAGATTGATCCGGTTATATGTGGGGCCTTGTCACGTCGGCTCGCTACTAGTGCTTGGCCCCGCGATTGGTATATTATCCACTTGAATGCCGCCATCTATAGCTGGTCCCTGATTGACACTGGTATTTTCGGGATCTTCGAACAGGAGTTTAGGAATGTCTTCGAGACAGTCGAATCCTTTAGTCTCGGGGAACGTATAGTAAATCACGGCGATCCAGAGAGCCAATAGTGCCATGTATATGAAATACAGTCTCCACGTCAGTTTTACAAGCCCATAGGCGTTTCCATTCTCTATTAACCAGAATTAGTCCTATTTTCTCCGCAGGAGTCGGCGGACACACGTTTAATGTCCTGGAGGAAAGCAAGGTGAAAGGTTCAAGAGAAACTTACGAGTCCCACCACCGGCCAAGAAGACAACAAACCAGTTTAGTGCCACACCTTTGCTTTGGCACGCAGATGATAAGGCAGAACTTCCTCTACATAGCCCACCTGCAAAGGTGTGAAACCAATCCAATAGAAACCGTAGAAAATGAAAATCAAAGCGATTTGAAGATCTACGACTGTGTGCCTATATCTACATTCGTAGCATCTGGCTTGGATTCTGTAGCTGGGGGGTCGTTTCTTCGATTTGGTCAAATCCTTCCCAGATGATTTTGCAACCCTCCTTGAGCTATACATCCCAAATATAGTGTGAGCCTTTGAGAGACCACTCCGTTTGTCATATTTCGAACTTACCAAAGGAAGATTATCGCGCCACAATGCGTCATCAACCCCAGCAAGTTTTCTCTTACACCTTCTATCCCCGATGTCAATATTTTTGATAAAGCTAATCAACATGATAGGGAGCTTTCAAATGGTACCGCCGCGTTCACACTCGGTATATCCTCTACGAGAATCATGTTTCAACTTTCCGAAAGCGGCTCCAATCGAACAGCCCATTCGTTGGGTATCTCCTAGAAACTAGATACTATCTCATCAACGATTTCAAATAAGTCTGCGTCTTTTGTATCGACGTTATGGTCCAAAGAGGTAGTATGCTCCGAAAAGCTGGCTTCAAGACCGAAAATCATGCGAGTCATTGTCCGGATGCCGAACATCATATTTTCTATACCGCTATAGTTACCCGCCATTGTTCTCCTATGCCATTAAAATTCAATATATAATCACCTCAGACATCCGCTTCAATCAGTCATCATCCTCATAACATTCTCTCTCAAGCGAATTTCCTGTATTACAGTGGTATGCCCTTATTAACGCTCTAAGCGTTTACTTGTTCACTGAAAAACCGAAAGGCCTGCACCGAGGAATCGGAAACTTTTTACCTAGCTTGAAGCCAAAGATCCGTAGAGCTTTATCCGAAAATATTAAGATATTCCGACGGAAAACCTAGCTATCAAGTTAGCTCAAGGATGCCCCGCTGGGGAGACATGCAAGAAATCTATCCAGGATAAATTCTGTGCCGATTGTATATGAACCTGTGTCGTTGATATGGGATCTCTCCTCGTAAGTTTAAATCACCACAGCTAACAAAAATATCACAAAGTACTTTTGTGCTGATCATGATTGTGTATTGTGTAGAATGAACGTGCGCCACAATTCGACATTCAAATCCAAGAGTGTGGCGGTAACTCTAGCCTCAACTGCCCAGGCAGCAAGGTCTGCGTGTTCGATCCAAAGAAATCCGACTGCAAAGACTGTGCTGGTGTTTGCGTTACCCCCAGGACTTGCGGAGGCTGGCTCATGACTCTCTGCGACAACCAAGACGATATGTGCATTGATGATCCAACCGACTCTTGCAATCCATTCAAGGGTGAGAACACAAACTTCTATAAGAATATTTGCTTCAATTAAGTTATTTTCTTTATATTCGAAACTTCAGAACAGTATCACTAGGTAGCATCTCGGGCTTGGATTTTCATGGCACATTCTTGGCGTATATTCAGCGGCTACGGCGACCAGATTTTCAACTACTAGTATCCCAAGCTGTTGTTTTATGCGTTTTCACTGTCACCCCGGTGACATGGTACCATTGGTGGTAGTGGCGATGGGGTAACAGGGCGCAACCGTGACAATACCTTCTCCGGGTTATATGGCAGCAACCCGGTTCCGGACCATGCTGCCTTCACCAGTCCCACTGAAACTGTGTTATCCCGTGCCTTAGCAAACAGCTTGATAAATAGCTGCTTGTCGATACCAGTGATACCACTGCGCATCACATCATCAACAGCGTTGTGGTATTGGCGACCATATACTGAGCAAGTGTGTGCTGTGTGGTGGCAGACAAACATGATATGGCTGCTGTGACCGTCCAATAGCAACATTCGCCATTGGTTGCTGTCCTTGGGCGTTGTTAAGGGATCGAATATCCGCTCCAGCCATTGTACACCTAAGTCAGCGTCTATCCAACCACTAGGCGAGGTTGCAAAACACCACCCATCTGTCAATGCAGTGATACCAGGGTCCTTGGGGTCATACCAATTGAATTGGTGGTAGGTACCCTTGAAGATTACCAACGGCGGTAGCGCAGAACCTCTGGCACTAATACACTCAACGGTAGCCGATTCGCGGTTGCCACACTGTTTAACAAAGCGACGTTTCCCACGTTGGTACCACTATTTTGGATGTTTGCGCTAACCCCATCATGAAGCCTTTTTCGTCCATATTGTATAGCGTGGAGTCGCTGATACCATGTTGTAGTTTGATTGCCATAAACAAGTTGTAGAACTGTTGAATCGACTTGGGATCCTCTGCCTTCGCTCTGGCATGGTCAATTGCGCGTGAATATGTGGTGCGTAATTCGTCGTGTCGCCGCAGGAAGCGTCTCACCCAATTGGTGCCCAGTTTGCGACCTGCCACCTTCTCAGCCATGTATCGGACCATATCCAGTCTGGGAGGGAATCCCCAGTTATACAGCCGGACTACCCAGCGCACTAGCGCACCCTCTCCATTGTCACTGCTATCTGTTTTTCGATGTGCCACTACCTGGTCCCCGGTGCTGCCAGTCGACGCGCTAATGTTGAGTGTACCACGTCGTGCGCTGCCGCTGCTGCTCGAAGAGTCTTGAAATCACCACGCTTGTAGGCTGCCATAGCGAGCTTCATACGCTTTTCATGGGGGACTTTGCGGGTATCGCGACTACGTTTAGTGCCGTGCTTAGTGGTACGTGCCATTGTTATTACTGCCGTTGTTGCTACCGTTGCTGCTACCGTTGATGGTGGTGGTGGTGGTGCGAGGGCGGCGTTCGTCGCGTGCCATTGTTGTTGTTTCTCTTCTTGGGGTGTCGCATTTCCCGGTAGAATATGTTATATGGATCGTAAGGCCCCGTAACTTTATGTGAGAATGTCAAAGTAAATTTCAAAAGTAAATTTCTGAAAGGAATATACTTGTGGTATCTCGCTATAAAACAACAGGATATCTCATTCCGTAATTCACTTGCTCACTCAATCAGACAATCACACATGCCTGTATCCAAGAGTAAATCATTGGATAATTCTTAAAATCAGTAGACCATATATACACAAAAACCTTTCTCTAGATTACTTAATTTACGAACAGTGATAGATTCCTCACCACTACTAGCTACAACAAAACCCTGTACAGTGATATGTTTTGATATTGCTGTTGATAGAATCTATTTCTAGGGATGGGCGGAATATGGGAGCACCATAACTGCTAGAGGAGTGGTCTGAAGATGTTTAACTTGAAGGGGTGATCTGAGCTTGCTCGATAGAAGATGCAGGCCCTGTAACATTCCCTACTGAACTCGGGAGGACAGCTCCTGTAGGAACTTGACCAGTAGAGATAATTGCGAATCCGCTTGTATTAGTTCCAACAGTGGCGGTATTAGTAGCTCTAGTCCTGGTCCTAAAGGTGCTAGTTCTCCCATTGTTACCTCTGCTTCCACAGTTTCTCCCAGGTTGGTTGGCAGCATTTCTACAATTCTGACCTTTCCGGCCGTTCTGGCCGTTCTGGCCGTTCTGGCCATTTTTCCCTTTGCGACCGCGACGCCTTCCCGGACACTGTTGTCCATTCCCTCGATTTCCATTGCCGCCGTTCCCTCCCGTTCTATTACCTCTACCTCTCCCATTCCCATTACAGCCATTACCATTTCTGTGGCCAGTCTTCTGGGGAGCGGCCGTGGAACGAGTAGTACTGGCAGGTAGAGTAGCACCTGCAGTTTCAGTATCGATAACAGGGAGAGTTCCGTTGTTTCCAATCGGCTGCGTACGCTTGATTACGCTATAAAACTCTAGATATACATTAGACTCATTCCTTTGATCATTTCTTAGATTACTTACTAGATTCATCCGCATTTTGTATATATCTAGACTCGACATGGTTTCGTTCAAGTGATGTTCCTAGGAGGCTTGCCATGGAAGTAGAAACAACCCAGCAAGCAACGACCAAAGTTGTAGATTTCATTTTCAAGACTGAAATAATGTAAAATACGGTTTTAAATTGAAGATACAAGAGTGGTTGACTTGGAATGGTGGAAATGACCACCAGTGTCACAAAAATAGAAAGTAATAGAAAGGAAAGAATAAATTTCAATATAATGAGCGTTCACAGAACTACTCAACCTCCCAGAGGCAATGAAGGGAAAAGAATGTATAAGGTGATGTTCTAAAGAAGGTTTTGTGCTTGCGGGGTGGCGATTTAGGCCACAGGCGAAATATTTATAACCACTTTCCTTGCCGCGGATACCAACGAAAGGTCTTTCCCAAAAGCTTAATACACGAATATTCCACGCACGGGCCCTTTTTGAAGAGCTTTGAGTCACCAACCATGAGTTTCAACATCAGAATCATTTCGAAGGAAACGACGTTTTGGAGATCTTCTGTGTTGCCTTCTTGGGATGTGAAGTTCAATTTGGAATGTGGCGACACAAACCTGGTGCCTTCCTTTTACAATCTTGAATCCACTTCGGTGATTCGCTAACCGCCCTTCCGCGAAACATGCAGCTAGGCCACCTACTTCCAAGCGACCGAAAGCATAACTTATTTTCGTCCAAATTGGTTTCAATTCCCAAGTATATCTGGATGAACTAAAACGAGTGTCATGTTGGGATGAGTGGAACTTAGGATTTTAGAGATATCAGGATATTTCAAAACCATCAGCAGGAATATCTCACATCACAAACAGACCGTACCTTCAAAACAGAGGTATCTCAATTTACAATTTTGATTGGCTTCACCAGAAATTTCATTATCATTATTTTTCTGTTTTACTGTTAAATCCGCGCGAGTTTCGAACGTTTCATAGCCAGACTCATAAGATGGGAATCCTCATGTTTTATTGGGTTACATCATTGCGTGTGTGCAACCCAGATCTTGCCGCGCGACTTGGGAATTCAACCAAATTTGCATGTAGCTACAACCAACAACCCAAATCCAAGCCGGCTAGATTAGCCTTTGGTACACCCGCGATACCACTGTATCATTCTTTACATGCTCTCTCCGATCTTGTTGTTCCTCCGCATAAGTCTTTCATTTTTCTTTATAATGCCCTTTTCGAGTATATGATGAATGAGAAAACCAACACATGGCGGGTCCGACACCAATTTTGAAGAATAGAAGAATCAAACATAAAATCCTGTCAATCGCATATAAAGTTTATCACAATGGTGCAATTGAGACAGAATTAATGAGTTCCGCGAATTTAACCAAGATTTGCCTCATTATAGTGAGCGTATATTTACAGTACATAATTCGTTTCTAATGTTTGAGATCCCTCAAACTCAGAGCTGCTCCGAGACTGCCTATGAGAGCTCTAACCGTTTGATCCCATTTCTCCTTTTTGATTTATATAGATTATTCGTGACACTTGCTTTTCTATAATATGGTCAACGTAGTTGTTTTATATGATCCTAAATACCCCATTCACAATACCGAAAACGATCTTCGCGCGGGAGGAAGGCCGATAATTAAAGCTAAACGATATTGTATCCCGCTATATTCCTCGCCTAATTTAACGGGTGGTATGCTTTATAGTAAACTGTGCATGGGAGCTGTACTGAGATTACCTTCGTCGAAGCATGAGCTTGTAACGAATCTCATTGAACTCGCTGGAAGAGCCATGCGAGTTACCATAGGAGACACCCATGCTATCCTCTTGTCAAAGCATGGCCAGCCACAGTGGCACCAATAGTGGCCGATCGTATACTAATAACGTGGTTCCGGATCCAATGGTAGCCGTATCCAGAGCTGTAGTAAAACCCCAATTGCAAAGAGCTTATGACCGTGAAATCTCTTCGGTGAAAAGACTTCTATAGGGAATCCTGTATAATAGATATAAAAAAGACCAAAAAATACGGTTCTCGATAGATAACGAAGTAATCAAGCAAGTTCATACTTTCACAAGACTCAATAGACTATTGTAGTATCGCAGTATAAGCTTCGGCTTAACAGGGTTGATAGCATTGGGCCGAATCACGGCGCTTAACTGACTCAAGTTCGCCCGTCAGGATAAAAACATTTACCACAAGGTGTATCCAAATATTGAACGTGACAATGAATTCAAATTCTCCCGGTGATTTAAAGGTTTTAGACATCGGAAACGGATATTTCTGCGAGCTGTCACAAATAAAGCTCAAAAATACCTGATATTGGTTTATGGGCTGGACGTTCAAATCGTGTCTCTAGCAAACATTCATGCCCTCGAAATTACCAGTAATTAGTAAATTGAAATTTAGTTCGCCGTATATAACAAATTGGGCAAAAATCTACAATCCTGTCTCACATCCGCTCAAGTCGTCCGGAGAAGAGCTCGCCTCAACTAAGGAAAGAGCGACGTAATCAATGAGTATCGAGCATTCCCTCGAGATCTTCAAACAAGCTAGCATTTTTTTCTAATCTCAAAATCCGAAAAGCAGTTGCGCGTATATTAGATATCTACCATCCTGGCCGTAATCTTATATATAGAATACATGCCCCACATGAGAGAAAGAGAAAAGAGAGTCTTTTGATTGGCCATCGTAGGGATCTTTGTTGATCTTACGCTGCAGTCTGAAGTCTTTCTTGATCAGAGCCTCGTCGTTCAGTTTGTAATATTGAGCAGCCTTGGCTTCCCAGTAGCCGTCGTTGAAGACTGATACGCCGAAATTGCTCATGGTTGATTATCGTTGTATATCTGCTATTGAGGTAAACGACCCTGGTTAGTCAAAGGGAAGCAATCAAGGTGCGTCTATGATGTTATTTTACCAAAGTATCGTGTAACTTGAAAGAGAAAGCGCGACTAGAGCTTCCTAGCTGCTTATTGCTTTGTGCGAATTTTAAAAAATCGAAAACTTTGGTCATGTCTGTACCCCTCAGGAAGGCGGACTGAAGTACATATATGCGCTTCAAGTGCTCTACCAAAAAAATGTTTCGTTTCAATGATTCGATGATAGCTCAGCCGCTATTTCGGAGGCGGCTGATCAAAATTTCCGAGCTTCGACCTGCACGTTGTCAGCCGTAGCAAGGCTGTCGTAGATTGTCGTGGTATCACCCAATCGCAGGTCTAGATCTATGATCTCGCTGATTGATTCCTTCGATAAATCGACAATCGATGAAACTGGCCTGCTGACGCACTTGACTCTACAAGGCGTTGTCCAATTTGGGCTCGAAAAACGCTCGGCAACTCGCATTGCGTGTTCTAGTTCGAGTACCTGTGCTGCTCTTTTGTTCTGGTAGCTAATCAATCAATTATAACAGAATATTCTCCGCCTGTCTACTCTCAAATTTAAGATACGCACTTGTCCTCACCTGTCCCACCCTGTTCGCCATCCTCGCTGTCCAGAAACAAGATTGTTATCCAACCATCGAGCTGTTTATAGAGTGGTAAGTTCCTTGTAACGATATCAAAGCTTTGTTCAAGCACGCAGGGGTGAATAGTCTGGGCCAGGCAGCGGAGGGGCGTTGTCTCTGGTGTGTTTGACAATTTCACAACACTAAATTTAATTTGTCAGACTCTCCACACTGCGGCTGGACATGTGGCTGAACAGAATCGGTAATCTAGCCTGTTTGTGGATACGCCACAAGCGCCTCAAGGCATTACTGCTGCAATCATTATTTGTAATGAAACATGCATTTGGCGGTGTTCTCTCCGAAAAATCATTCCAAGAACCATGAGCCCCGTTAATAAAAGACGCCTGTACCAAAACGAAGTTTGGGTACGCCTCAGCAGAAATTTTGGTAAATCCTTGAGCCTGTTACGTGTAGTGCGCAGTTCGGCATGCCATCCCAGGAGCTGTAGAACCAGCCATTATTGAGTGTACGGCCAGCCAGTTTGTTAGCCATATAGCGGACCATATCAAGTCGTGGAGGGAAACCCAGCTATACAGCCGAACTGTCCAGCAAACTAGGGCTTGTTCACCTTCATCAGTTATAGCCATTTGCTGCCGGTGCGCCTTTGCTCTATCTCCATCCCTGCCATTGAGCCTGGCGGCTAATGCTGACTTCGGTACATCGTGTGCCATTGCAGCATCCCGATTTATACGCAGCGACAACCAGCTCTATGTTTCGCTTCCTGGAGTTTGCATTATTATTATTTTTTCGAGAGCGGCGTGTATTTGTCTTCCTGGCCATTGTCGATGTTAATTCGGTTTAAATTTAATGTATATGTGTTGATATATCGTGTAGAGTTCGACATGGGGCGGGTTGGGTCGGTTTTCGGTGTTGAGAAACCACCCACGGGTTGGTTTTTTTTTTTTAAGAAAACCAAAAACCGACCCAAAAACCGTCGAAATTATAAAAAACCGCCCCGCCAAGAAACCATTTACTAAAAATAGTAACAAATTTACTAAAAATAGTAATAAATTACTAAAAATAGTAATAAATTACTAAAAATAGTAATAAATTACTAAAAATAGTAATAAATTACTAAAAATAGTTAAAATTACGGTTTTTAATTAAATTTATAACCCAAAATTTGGTAATTTTTTTTTTTTTTACACCCAGCGGTTCCCCATGACCCCCCTAAAACCGAACCAACCCGCTGGTTTCTGGGTTAAAACCGACCCATGTCGAACTCTACTAGAGGTTGTATGTAGGACCAAATATTGTTAACTTTCTGTAATTTTTTGTAGCTGGCGGGATGGTTTCAGGACACAAAAGATTGCTGAGCCATCCGAGCCATCTGATGGCTCGGATGTCAACAAATTTTTTTGCTGATGAAAATATGATATTCCTAGAAATAATATTACTTATTTAAAACAAAATAAAGTATAATAATCTCTTTTATTTATAATTAAAAAATAAATAGACTTTTTTTTATAATCCAAAAACTAAAATGGAATTAGTTTTAGTCTTTTTTAAAAATAAATTTATTTAGTAAAAAATAGATAAATTATTTCAAGATAAATTATAGTAGATAATTAAAAAAAAAGTATTAAATATGGTTCTTATAGAATTAAAATTAATATTAAGTTTAAAAAAACTCTAGAAGACAAAAAAAAAAAAAAATAGAATTTTATTAATAATTAAATTTTTTTAAGCTAATAACTATTATTTTTGAAAATTTTTCTAACAAGGAAGAACCTAAATTAAAGAGAAGTAAAAAATTTTATAAAAAACAAGAAATTATTATAATAATTATAAAAATTTTGTTTAAATATGATTTTAATTTCAACAATTTACATGTATATCTTGTTTTCTAAGAATTAATAATGGATAAATCTTTTATATATTTTTTTACCAATGCGATAGCTTTGAATGATAAAAATAATTAATTTTTAATAATTAAAAAAAAACTTAATTTTTAATTAAAGAATTTATTGTAGATTAAGGTAAACTCGGTTCTTAATAACAAAAAAGTCATAAGAAATTAATAAGTATTTACTAAAAAAACTAAGTTTTTAAATTAAATTATATATAAAATTAAACTAATAATAAAAAATTATAAATAGTAATTTAATTTGAATTACATTAAAACATATGTTTTAGTAATTAACCTAAAAATAGCGTTTAAAATCGGGGCGGGAAAAATCGAGTCGGGATGGGGAATTCCCCGGCTTTAGCCGGGGAAAAAAAATTGAAAATGACTTTCCCCGAGTCGGAATATTTCTCGGGTTGGGGTAAAATTTTTTGGATATTTTTTAAATCAAAATAAAATTTTTTGAATTTTTTTTAATGGATAAAAAGTTTTTTTGGGGAAATTTTTGAGTTTTTTAATTTTGAAACGGTACTGAAACTTGTACTTCAGGATATCCTGAGTCGAGGTGAGAGCTAAGAATTTATTAGATTACGTAATCAAATTATGTGATCATCAAAATTTTTATTATATAATTAAAATTAAAATTTAATAAAAAAATTTAAAAAAATTAAATTGCATTTTTATTAATTTTTTTTTTAATTTAATTTTAATTTTTTTAATTTAATTTTTTTGATTTTTTTATGAAAATAATTTAAAATTAGGTGTGGGAGATCTTGAAACACGCTAAAACCACTAGTAGTTTTTTAGCAAATTTTTAAATTAAATTTAATTAAATAAAATTAACTGTTAAACCGTTTATAGACGAAAAATACGAATTGATTGATTTTTTTTTAAAAATTCAAAAGTTTTCTCTTTTTGAAAATATTTTGTCGAAAATATAGCTGAACATACTTCCATATATATGATGTATATTATATGCGTCGTATTATATATGCATATGTCGTACTATATACGCATATATTGTATTATATACGCATACGTTGTATATGTTGTATATATGTATATGTCGTACTATATATGTGTATGTTGTATATATGTATACATTGTATACGTTGTATATATGTATATGTTGTATTATATATGTGTACGTCGTATATATGTATATATCAGTGTATATGTGTATATGTTGTACTATATGCGTATATGTTGTATATATGTATATGTTGTATATATGGAGATGTGTTTGGTTATATTTTTGATAAAATGTTTTCAAAAAGAATGCAAGATCAAAAAAACTTTTCAAAATCCAAAATTTTTTGAAAACTTTTGAATTCTTAAAAAAAATCAATCAATTCGTATTTTTTGTCTATAAACGGTTTAGCGGTTAATTTTATTTAATTAAATTTAATTTAAAAACTTACTAGAGTTCGACATGGGTCGGTTTTAACCCAGAAACCAGCGGGTTGGTTCGGTTTTAGGGGGGTCATGGGGAACCGCTGGGTGGTTTTATTTCGACGGTTTTTGGGTCGGTTTTTGGTTTTCTTAAAAAAAAAAAACCAACCCGTGGGTGGTTTCTCAACACCGAAAACCGACCCAACCCGCCCCATGTCGAACTCTAAAACTTACTAAAAAACCACTAGTTGTTTTAGCGTGTTTCAAGATCTCCCACACCTAATTTTAAATTATTTTTATTAAAAAATCGAAAAAATTAAATTAAAAAAAATTAATAAAAATGCAATTTAATTTTTTTAAATTTTTTTATTAAATTTTAATTTTAATTATATAATAAAAATTTTAATGATCACGTAATTTGATTACATAATCTGATAAGTTCTTATCAATAAGCAGAGAACTATTAGTTTTTAAATAATTTTACTATATGATAGTTTATTTACATAACTCTTTCCAAACCATTCATATATATTTATAAAAATGTATTATTATAACAAGGAAAATCTGCTCTGAACCAAGAAAAAAGCCGGGATTAAGTCGAGGGATAATAAAAATTTATATCAAAATATTTTTCTGACTTAAGGAAATATCAGCTTTTTTTTTTCTCAATAAAAAACCTAAATTAGGAAGGGGTAAATTGATTCCCTAATTCAAAAAATTTTTCTGGGCTCGTTCCTCGCCATCCCCGGTATATTTTAAACACTGCCTAAAAATGATAAAAATACTACTATTACTAAATACTACTCTAGATTAAGAGATTTACCAAATGAACATAAAGACTACTTTTCTTAATGCAGTTCTACCAGAATTAGAATAAACATATATAATAATACTAGAGAAATATAATATAAAGAGTAAAAATACTAAAATTCTATTATTATTAAAATTATTTTATAACTTAAAATAAATTCCTTACCTCTAAAATAAAAACTTGAATAAAATAATTATTGTAAAAGATTTCCCCTTTAAAATAAAATAAAGTGAGGTTAATTAATACCTTTATATTAATTAAAATATTATTATTATTATATATATAAATAACTTTTTAATATTTTTTCCTAATTTGGTTAAAATATAAGCTGCAAAAGAAATTTTATTTAAAAAATATAAAATAAAAGATTTTAAAAAAATATAATATTTTTTAAAACTTTATATCCAAAAAAAATAAAGTAAAAAAATATTTAAAATAAATTAAAAAAATTATTATAAAATTATTTTAAAATATTTTAATATATTATATTTTAAACTTTCATTTACACCAATAGAACTAAGAAAATATTTATTTTAGGAAAAATATCCTTTTTTAAATAAATTAAATTAGTAATTATATTAAAATATACTTAAAAGCCTTATATATATTATTATAAAAAATTAATTTAATTTGTTATATATAATATGTAAACTGGGTTAATATACTTCTATACTAAAAAAAAATTATTAAAAAACTTTTTAATAAGTTTATTAGTATCTAGTAAATATGTATAAAAATTATATTAAATACTTTGCTTTAATAATAAACAAAAATAATATTTTGAGCATATTCTATAGTATTAGTAATGTAGACTAAACCATATGTTTTAAATTTGAAAATATTTTTTGAAAATTAATATCTAGATATACTTTTAATTTCTGTGGTAGTATAATTTTGTAGATTAATAAATTATAATTAATTATTACTAAATCTAACACTAAAACAGAGATAATTACTTTAAATATAATAAAAAATAAAAATATATAATTAAAAAAACTTTTATAAATACTTCTACCTATTACAAAAGTTAATAAATTAAAAATAATAATATTTTAAATAAATAATTAGAGTGCGACATGGGGCGGGTTAGGTTAGTTTCTTAATGGTCGAAACCACCTACAGGTTGGTTTTTAGATGGTCAAAACTGCTTATAGGTCGGTTTTTAGATGGTCGAAACCACTCACAGGTTGGTTTTTCTTTAAAAAAAAAACCAAGCACGGGTTTAAAAACCGTGACAATAACGAAAAACCGCACCGCCAAGAAACCGTTTTAAATTAAATCACGTGACCACCAAAATTTTTATTATATAATTAAAATTAAAATTTAATAAAAAAAATTAAAAAAATTAAATCGAATTTTTATTAATTTTTATTAATTTAATTTTAATTTTTTGTTACACTTCGATCAAGTCCGTCTGACCAAACACTGATCTCTCACTCTAAGATACCGGGTTCTCAGAACTTGTGGAGTATGTATGACAATGATATCAAAGAATAATATATAAGATATATAATAACAATAAAGGTTATAGTAAATTATAAATCTATATTGTATTTAAGTTGATTGATGAAGAATAAGAATTATTTATTAGTTCTAGTGATAATTTTATATATATAAGAATACTTTATACAAATGTAATTAATTGTATATTTATTTTTGCAAGTATACAAGTATGTAAGTACAAATATTTTATATATTTATATATCTAGATGTGCGAATATGTAAGCAAATAGGTTATATAATATAAAAATACTAAATTAAGTAATGGAATTAAATATATATATAAAATATAATAATGCAAAATTAAAAATAATATAATGTAAAATAAAGTATAGGTAATTATACTATCAAGATTATAAATCTGTAATATTATTTCCTTTTTTTAAAAAATAGATTTTATGTAGAATTGACTTTTAGAAAAAATTTATTTTTGTAAGGTATAGAAATCTATATAAAAATTATATTTTATATAATCAAAGCTACTTTATAGGATTAGTATCTAATATAGGTATATTTTTAATATAAGTTATTATTCTATATAGAACTTCTGTTTGTGTAGGTTATGTGAAATAAAAATAATGTAAACAAATAATGTATAAAAGGATAGTAATTAAATCAAGTTAGTAGTTTTAAAACTTAAATTTTAAAAATATTTTTGTGAGAGAATAATTAATATATATTTGAAATCAAATATAAATGCTGGTAAAATGTTATTAAAAGAAATCGTTTTATTAATGTCAAAATGTTTTAGCAGATTATATTAAAAAATCCAGAATTTTAGCTTTTCTGTCTTGTGAGTATTATATTGGGAATTCTTACTTATGTATTGTTATGGTAGATTATTGTAGCTGTTTTATCTATACTTAAAATGGGCAAAAAAATTGTGTAGCTAATTTTTGTAAATACCTTTCTATTATTTTTGTGGAATAAATCTAACTAATTATTCGTAGTGGAACAACTAGAATATTAATTAAATAAGCAAGAAAAAGAATTGGAAGATATTAAAAAAAAATAAACCAAGCTATAAGTTAAATAATTAAAATTTTAAATAAAAATAATAAAAATTTCTACTAAAATTATTTGGAAAAGGAAAGAGTTAAAAGTTCTAAAAATAAAACATCTAGAAACTATTATTTATAAAAAAAATTTATTAAATAAAAAAATTATTAAAGGTGATTAAGTGAAAATAGATCAAGTAATTTAAGATATTATAGAATTAGAAAAAAATATTACAAAATTAATTCTTAACTTTTTAAAATTTGATTATTCTAGTTTTTTATAGTTTTAATTTAAAATTAGATTTTTTTTTAATTTTTTATATTTTTGTTTTGTAGATGGTAATGTAGTTTTCTAATTAAGATAGGTTTGAATGAATTCTGGGGATATATTATTTTCTGGGATCCAAGAGTTATCTTGGGGTTTATAAAATAATAACTATTATATAAGGTATTTATTTTTCTCATTTAGTCCATCAAAAATTTTTTCAAATTTATATTTAGTGTAGTCTTTGAGTTCCAGTTCTTCATCATTTAGATTTTCTCTTAGATCTTTTAAAGCTAGTTCTAAGAGTGAAATATAAAATGATCAATAAATTTATATAGGTCCTAGTATTTTAAATTTAAAAGTATTATCACTAAATTTTTTTGTAATTATGAATGGTTTATATTTCTAGTAGTTAAATTTTTTATTTTATCATCCTTTTTATTTAATGTATTTGGTAAGTAAGTATGTTTTATTTTTTTTTTTTAGAGGTAGTACTTCTATTCTTTTTTAATTATAATAATATAATATTTATTTAACCATAAATTAAAGATCTTTTTAAAAATTTTTATAAAAATTTTTTATATTCTTAATATACTGATCTACTTTAGGTACTACTTTTTTAGGTATTAGGAGTAATAGTATTGTTATCAAATTCCATTTTCTAAGTACTTTGTATAGAGTGTACTTAGTGGTTAAGTGTTTGAATATATTATAGATAAATTTAAAACTAGAAAGTAACTTAACTTAATTATTTTATATAATATTTAAGAAATTATACAACCATATTTTGATTATCTAAATAATTTGTTTGGTTGTTTTATCTATTTAAACATATTTTTTACTAACAATATTAATTTTAATTCCAGTTTAATTCCTTATTGAATTCTAGAATTTACTAAAAAATAAGGCATTTTTGTTACAAATATATTTGGTTTATAAACTATATTAGCTAAATACTCATTTATTATAGATTTATTTAAGTTTTTTTATAAATTATTTATTATTCTATAATTTTAGGATAGTAATTCTGTTAAATTTGTTAATTATTACTAAAACTTTATTGTAGATAGTATTTGTAAAAAAATCTCATAAAAATGGTATTTTTTAAATAAAATCATAAAAAATAACTTAAAAAAATATAGATAATACATCATAAAATTATAATTTTTTATAGGGTAAGTGTTGACTAAATTTATTTCAACAGTACATATTATAAATTTTAATATATTATTTGATATATTATTGTATCTAAAACCAAAAATAATTTTTAATTAAAAATTTTTAAATTCATTCAACTTTTAAATATCTATGGGTAAGTATATCATAGTGTTGCTTGATAAATTTCTATTAAAAATCTTTAATAAAAATATAATAAAAATTTTAAAAAAAGATAATTCCATATTTAATAATAAAATATTCTAGTACATTTAGATCATTAAATAAAATTTGTATAACTATTAAATATTTTTTATAACTTTCTTTCAATTTCTAAGTAAATTAATTATTAATCATATAAAAAATAGTATTAAAAGTTTGGTTAATAATAATATCTTTAAATAATTTTCCTTTAAAAATTACTCCTTTATCTAGTTATACTCCTGCCATTAAATTAGGTTTTTTACTAATAGCATCTATTTCTAAATTTTCTTTACCTTTACAATATATAATTTTCATATCATATTCACTAAGGAGTTCCCACCAGCAAATTTATCATCAACTAAGTTCTTTAGTGATAAAAAAGAAGATAAAATTTTTATAATCAGAATATACAATGAAAATTTCTTTAGTTTGTAGGTATACTTTTTATATTTTATAGGTGTAAACAATTGCCATTAATTCTTTATCATAGATAAAGTACCGTAATTCCATAACATCAAATTTATAAAATAGGTATACAATAGGGTACCATTCATTATCAAGATATAATTAATATAAACATATATTTAATACAGCATCTGAAACATCAATTTCAATTTTGATAAATAATTTCAAATTATATAATTAAAATATAAGTACTAAAAAAAATAATTACTTTAATATATTAAAAGTATTAATTTAACTAAAAGTCATATTAAATTAAATTCCAATTTTAGTAAGTTTGGTTAGAGCTGCTAATATGTAACTATATTATTTAATAAATCATTAATAATAGTTGTATAAGCCTAAAAAGAATTAAATATTTTTAATTATTTTAAATTCTAATTAATCTTAAATAATCTAAACTTTCTTAGAATCCATCTTAATTCCTTTAGTTATAATAATAACTCTTAAAAATTTATATTCAATAATTTTAAATTCTGTTTTCTCAAATTCTACCTTGAAATTATATTTATCAAATATTTTAAAAATTAGAATAACATGTCCTTAGTATTTTTAAAGATTCTTACTAAAGATTAAAATATCATCTAAATAGACAATACATATAATATTGATATAATCTTTAAGAACATAGTTCATAAAAATTTAAAAAAATACTAAAACATTAGTCAATCCAAAAAATATAACTAGGTATTTGAATAAACCATATCTACATTTAAAAGCTGTTTTTTAAATATCTTTAAATACAATCCTAAGGTTGTGGTAAACTACAACAATATCAAGTTTAATAAATATAATCACTTCTTAAAGGTGATTGAGGAATTTATTAATACACAATAATTTAGTACAGTTTTTAATTATGATGTTATTAAGGCTTCAATAATCTATACAGATTTGTAGTTTTCCATTTTTCTTAAAAACAAATAAAATAAGGTGTCCTACAAGGGATTAAAAAGATTAAATATATCCTTTACATAAATTTTCTTTAAGATATTCTTACAATACTTCAAACTCTTCTTAAGTATATACATAAATAAACATAAATTTAAAAATAACATTTTCTTTAAAAAATATTTTATAAGTAAATTTATTAAATCTTGGTAATATATTTTTATCAAATAACTTTTCAAAAGTCTTAATCCATTTTAAAATCTATTTAAATATTTTAAATATAATATCCTTAACAATTTCTTTAACAATTTTATAAATATCCTTAGCTTTAATTTATATTTGTTTGAAAATATTAGGCTTATTACAAGATTGGTAGTAGATTTCTTTATCAAAAAAATGTTCTATTAGTCATAAGTATACTTCTTTTTTTTAAAATCTAAATTTAAAACATTTTTAAAAAATTTAGCAGTTGCATCAGGTAAATTTAATAGTTTATAATCAAAAATTAATTTTAAAATTATATTCTTATAATCAATCATATCCTAGAATAAGATTATTGTTTTTAAAATTAAAAATATTAACTATTTTTTTTTCAAAATAATTATTAATAATAAAGATAATAATAATTTTATATTTGATTATTCCAAAGAAGCTTCTTCTAAATACTATAATGTTATAATAAATCAATTTAAGATATATAAATAGTATATGTTTTTTAACATATTCCTCTAATATATAAATGGTTTTTGTTTTACTGTCTATAAAAGCTTTAATAAGGTTTTCATTAATTATACAAAAGATGTTAAAATGTTGTTTGTAACGTTGCGTGATGGAGTGCAAGCAACTAGGCCAAAAAGCCGTCCAAACAACTGCGTGCCAGTTGTTTGACTCCATTTCATATATATTCGGGAGAACTCGGGTAAACCCGAGGCTTACCGATTCAATCCGAAACAAAATTAATGGTGTGATATACAATAGCACAAGCCCAGTTATTACACACATCATTATATTGCCCCACCAAACCTTGTGATATGAACCTATATCCAAAATCACCATGCAGTCTATATATAAAGACATAAAAAACACCTAGAAACACAGCATTTTTGCGCCTAAAGCATGAGTTTATCCATAAAAATAGTCCAAAAACACCCAATTTTTTAATTCCTACGCAATTCGAACCCAGGCCGTAGGCCAATCAGTCACACAAATATAACAACACAATTGAATGTAACATTACGTAATGGAATGCAAGCAACTAGGCCAAAAAGCCGTCCAAACAACTGCGTACCAATTGTTTGACTCCATTTCATATATATTCGGGAGAACTCGGGTAAGCCCGAGGCTTACCGATTCGATCCGAAACAAGGTTAATGGTGCGATACACAATAGCACAAGCCCAGCTATTGCGCGCATCATTACATTGTTTAATGATTTTATTAAGTATTTTATCAGGTCCTTTTTTAACAAAACTTGAACTAAATTATTTAAAATGTATCAAAATTTAAAGCTCTTTTAGTTTAAAGGTTCACTAATTAGATTTATAACATTATATATGATTTTTTTATTTGTTAATTTTTTATAAGTAATATGTCAGTACCTAAGCAAATTAAATAAAAATTACATAATAAAATAATATAGTTCTTTTTATTATTTTAAAAATATTACTAAAACTTTAAAAAATAAGTATACTCTAAATAAAATATTTAAAATCCAATGAAATCTCTCTTTTTTATATTCTCTAGTAATTATCTAGTTCCATAATTGATTTCCAATATAAATTATCCATTCTCATATATAATACTTACACATAGTAAAATATCTAGTATATACTATATATCTAGGTTTTTATTTATATATCATACATTTTTTAATACTACTATATTATTTAGATTAGATGACCATTAGTTTTGGTTTTTTTATAAAAATTTCTTCTTTTTCAATAATATTCCAATAGTTATTAAAATCTTTAGTAAATTCTACATTATATTTAATAATTATAATAAAATAAATGACATATTAATAAGGTTTATAAAAATTTTATCAAAATTATTCTATAAAATAGAATCCTTTCATAAGAATATTATTTATATATTAAATACAAATGTTCTCTAACTTATCAAGATTATAGATTTTATATAAATAATATTTCCAATTTCCACATTCCATAGAATATATCTTGAAGATTTATATTTTTAAATTTTTATATTTATAAAATTTATTATTATCTCTTAATTCTAAATATTAATTACATCATCCTTTTAGATATTATTTAATTAATTCATCTTTTTCAATAGAAATTTTTTTGTATAAATCATTATTTAAAATATCTTATTAACTTTCTTTACTGTAAGTAACTTGAAATTATTTTTTAAAATAAATTTTAGGCTGATAAAGTTTAGGGTTTTTAGGAATAAATTAATTTTATATTTTATTTTAATATTAGTATTTTTATCTCAAGTCATTAATCAAATTTTAAATATATTATAAATATTATTTTAAAAGAGGATTATTTTAGATTTAGTAATATTTTTTAATAATAAGCAAATTAAATCATCTAAATAATATAATATATTTTTATTTCATATTTAATATTTTAAAAGTATTTTGATCAAAGGATATAGTATTTATTTATTAATTTTCTTTAATTAATTTTTTAAATTAAATAATAGTTTATATTTTTCCTTTACTTAGAATTTATTAATTAATTTAGATATTACTTATAACATTATAAATTTATTAAAAGATAATTTTAAAAAAATTCTTTTCAAAGATAGTTTAATTAGTAATAACATTAAAAGTTCTATTAGGTTCTTATTTTAATTCAAATTTTTAATATTCATTTTTATATTTTAATTTATTATAATTTTAGTATTATTCATATAATTTTTCATAATCTATAATGTAAACTTGTTTAAATTACCATTCCTTCTAAGGTTAATTCTATCTACAGTTTCTAATTATATATCCTTCTTTATTACATTTAAAATAAACAAATTTATTAAATTTCAAAAATTTATTATATTATAATTTATATTAATTTTAAGTAGTCCCTAGTTCTATAAAAACTAATCCATAAATAATTTTAAGAATCCATTTTTGGCTATTTTATTACTATTAATTTTAAGGTTTACTATTAAATCTTAATTAACCTTAATTAGGTTTGTAAGTATTCTGATATTTTATTTTATTATAAAATTAATTGTTTTAATAAGGTTTATTTATATTAAAATATTTTAAAATTTGGAATCATAAATTATTAACTTTATTATTCTTATATAAAATATCATTAAATTTAATAATAAGAAATTGTATTTTTTTATAAATAAATTTTTTATTAATAATTTTTTAACATATGACTTTTTATCTCTATTAGGGTTTAAGTCCTTCTTTTATATGGTAAAATATTTGATTATCATTATAATCAATAAAAAAGATATATTAATCAAGTTCTTAAAAATAGTTTTTAGTTGATTTTTTTTATTAAAATTTATAAAATTTATAAAAAACTTTTTCTTACTTATTTTTATATCCACAAATTTATCTAAGGAATTTAGTAAATACAATATAGTTAATAAGGATTAAAATAATATCAAAGATTTCATAATATCATTAATAAAAAATATTTTCATCATACTTCTTACAATAAATATTATAAATATTAAAAGTAATTCCTTTAAAAAAAAAAGATACATAACAAATTTTATATTTATTATTAGGAAAGTTTTTTAATTAAAAATAAAAAATATTACTAAGCTATCTAAGAAATTGATTAAGTTTCATAAAAGATCCTTCAAATTTAATTAATTTTAATAATTTAATATTATTATAAAAAGTACTTTGTTAATTATTTTTATAAATAATAAATTTATTATTATTACTAGAAATTAAGTTATTATTATTAAAATCCTCATCAAAATTTTCTAAAAATAGTTAATATCTTTTATTCTTATTCTTAAAAGTAAATTTAAAATATATTTTATTTTTATATAATAATTCTGATTAGTTTGATTTTAATAATCCAAAGTTTTTATTTTTATTTATAAGAATGTATTCTTCAGCTACTATATAGATTCCAGTATGAATATAGGTGGCCATTATAATCTATTCTAATATTTGTATTACAACTTTTAGATTTCTTAAATACCTGGAATTATTTATAAATATAATATCCATAAATTCTTCCTCAGATTCTTCTATTAATATAACTAACTTTTTATTAACTTAAATACTAATAATAATATATAATTTATCATTTTTCCAAAAAATATCATTTTCTTTGTTTAATAGGTTTATAGTTAGTTCTAATTCTAGTAAAAATAATACTTTTTTTAATTACTTTCTAAAGTATTCACTAATTTAGTTAATTCAATAAACAATAAATTTATTAAAATATAGGAATATATTATGAAGAGGTGTATAATCTCCTTTATCATCTATTATTTCATATTCCAATATAATAAAATCTTTAGAATTAAATTCTATTATCAACATATATATGTTTCTTTATCAGATCTGAATAAAATTAATTAAAGTGTTATACTTTAATCAAGTTTATTTGATTAAATATTAATTTTTTATTTTAAGATACCAGGTTCTCAGAACTTGTGGAGTATATATGACAATGATATTAAAGAATGATATATAAGATATATAATAATAATAAAGATTATAATAAACTATAAATTTGTATTATATTTAAGTTGATTGATGAAAAATAAAAACTATTTATTAGTTTTAGTAATAATCTTATATATATAAGAATGTTTTATATAAATGTAATTAATCACATGTTTGTTTTTGTGAGCATACAAGTATGCGAGCACAGGTATTTTACATATTCACATATCTAAATGTGTGAACATGCAAGCAAATAGGTCATATAATATAAGAATATTGAATTAAATAATGGAATTAAATATGCATATAGAGTATAATAACACAGAACTGAGAATAATGTAGTGCAAGATAAAGTACAGGTAATTGTACTGTCAAGACCATAGGTCTGTAACATTTTTTTAATTTCATTTTTTCGATTTTTTTATGAAAACAATTTAAAATTAGGTGTGGGAGATCTTGAAACACGCTAAAACGACTAGTGCTTTTTTAGCCAGTTTTTAAATTAAATTTAATTAAATAAAATTAAGCGCTAAACCGTTTACAAACGAAAAATACGAATTGATTGATTTTTTTTTGAAAATTCAAAAGTTTGGGAAAAGTTTTTGGATTTTGAAAAGTTTTTTTAAAAACATTTTGTCAAAAACATAACTGAACACACCTCCATATATACGATGTATATATATATACAACATACACATATATAGTACGACGTATATGTATATAGTACGACGTATACGCATATACGACGAATACGTATATAGTACGACGTATATGCATATATGATGAATATGTATATAGTATGATGTATACGTATATACGACAAATACGTATATAGTACGACGTATACGCATATACAACGAATACGTATATAATACGACATATACGTATATACGACGAATACGTATATAGTATGATGTATACGCATATACGACATATGCGTATATACAACGTATACGACATATGCGTATATAGTACAACATATACATATACACCGTATATATGGAGGTGTGTTCGGCTATGTTTTCGACAAAACGTTTTCACAAAAACTTTTCAAAATCCAAAAACTTTTCGAAAACTCTTGAATTTTCAAAAAAAAATCAATCAATTCGTATTTTTCGTTTGTAAACGGTTTAGCGCTTAATTTTATTTAATTAAATTTAATTTAAAAACTCGCTAAAAAAGCACTAGTCGTTTTAGCGTGTTTCAAGATCTCCCACACCTAATTTTAAATTGTTTTCATAAAAAAATCGAAAAAATGAAATTAAAAAAATTAAAATTAAATTAAAAAAAAAATTAATAAAAATGCAATTTAATTTTTTTAAATTTTTTTATTAAATTTTAATTTTAATTATATAATAAAAATTTTGGTGATCACGTGATTTGATTACATAATCTGATAATTCTTATCGATAAGCGGGGAACCGTCGGTTTTTGGACGGTTTTTGATTTTTGGAAAAACCACCCAGCGGTTCTCCACAACCCATATCAAACCACCCAGCGGTTCCCCACGACTCATATCAAACCACCCAGCGGTTCCCCACGACCCATATCAAACCACCCAGCGGTTCCCCATGACCCCTCTCAAACCGACCCAACCCGCTGGTTTCTGGGTTAAAACCAACCCATGTCGCACTCTATAAATAATATAATTATAATAGTTATTAATATTAACCTTAGTAACTAGCAAAAAATCAAATACTATCAAGTAAGATAGTTATAAATAAAATTAATAATAGTAAAAAAAAATTTTAAAATAGAATATTAAAATATAAACAGCCTAACAACAAACCTCTTTACAAAAGTTTTTAATAAAATTCAGATAAAAAAATATTATAAATCTTTTAGGCTTAATAAATTATTTTAGAAAAATCAAAATATTTATTTAATTTTTTAAACTAAACTCTCTAACATACAAGAATATATAAACTAAAATCATTATAACATAAATAAAATAAAAAAAATAGATTTTAATAAAAATGAAAAAAAGAAGAGATACTTGAAGTATAAAAAAAAAAGATTAAACCTTTTTCTGAATTAAAATGATAAAAAGTAAGAGTCTGTTTTTTCTTTTTTTTAAATCTCTGTACTTGTAAAACATATTTTCCAACTAATTTACTTCTAGTTTAAATACTTTTTAAATTTATTTTTTCCAATTAAATTATCAAATTATTTGTAGCTGTTATAATATCTTTATAATTTAAAATAATTAATAAAGGTGCTGAAGTACTTATAGCCTAACTGTCACAGACCTACGGTCTGGACAGCATAATTACCTATACTCTGTTCTACGCTACATCATTCTCTGCTTTACTTGTTTCACTTTTACATGGTACCTGTTTCCTATGTACCTGTATTTACCTGTTTAATTCACAGATCCCTGTTATATGACCCATGTACTACATGACTTGTACATATATATGCATATACGAGCATGCAAGCATGCAAACACTAAAATGCAAATAATGTAAGTATGCAAATACTAAGATATAAATAATATAAATATGCGAATATTAACATGCAATTATACGAATATTGATAATTATATAAAATATTATTATGTATATAAGATTATTATTAAAACTAATAAATAGTTCTTATTTTTTATTAGTTAACTCAAATACAATATAAATTTATAGTTTACTATAATTTTTATTATTATTATATATTTTATATATTATTTTTTGATATTTTGCAATATATATACTTTTAAATCTAAAAACCCAGATATCTTAAAATAAAAAATTAATAACGTACCTCACCTAGAAGCGGGACACACCTAGAAGTGGGACACTTACCCTAAGCGAGAAAACCACACCAAAGAAATCCAAAAACCACACCAAAAATCCATCACCAAACGCGTCAATCGACCATCAACTTCCATCAACGATAAAACCATCAAAAGAAATCGTAAAATTATAAATCCAACGGCATGCAATCCAGAAGATCAAGTTTGTTATATAGTACGCATTTCGGTTGTGTACTGTTTGTGGTTGTTTTTAAAATCGCTACTGAAAATAGGCGGTGTATACGTGTATAGTGCTAAATGCAACACGTGATTTATTAGTGCTGTGCTGGTAAACTGATCGGTTTTTTTGTATATATCGTTAGGTACGGTGGTTGTAATATGATTTATGATGTTTTTTACGGTATATGACGCATGGTTGTGGTTGTGGATGTGATGGAAGTTGATGGTAGGTTGATGGTCGGTTGATGGTCTGGTGATGGATTTTTGGTGTGGTTTTTGGATTTCTTTGGTGTGGTTTTCTTGCTTAGGGTAAGTGTCCCACTTCTAGATGTGTCCCGCTTCTAGGTGAGGTACGTTATTTAATTAGATAAATTTAATTAAAGTATAATATTTTAATTAATTTTATTTAAATTTAAAGGAGAAGCATATATATATTAATAACAGAATTTGATTTTAAAAATTTTATTATATTAGAATATGAGATAATAGATAATAAAAGAAATTATATATTTTTTTATAATGTATTCTAATATTAGTATAAATTAATTGCTTATTAAATTAGCTAAATTAATGAATATTTTAGAAAATAATTAAGAGAAGTATTACCTTTATTTAAATTAGAATTAACAATAAACTTACTTAATAGAAAAAATAATATTTTTTAAAAAAATAATAAATTATATATTAATATTAATATTTAAGTTAACAAAAAACTAATTATATTAATAAAAAAATCCAAGAATAAATTTATAGATATTATATTCATAGATAATTCCAGATACTCAAAAAACTTAAAAATTATAATATAAATATTAAAATAACGTACCTCACCTAGAAGCCGACCACACCTAGAAGCCGACCACTTTTTTTAAGCGAGAAAACCACATCAAAAATCAAAGGGGGGACCACATCGAAATTCATCACAAACGCGTCAATCAACTATCAACTTTCATTAACGTGTTGGGTGGGGATGTGCGTCGGTTGGGGAAGTGCGCCACAACGAAATCAAGACTTCTCCACTACTTTGTACGAAAAAAATAATAATAATAAGTAACTAATATATAATTCACTCTTCAGTGGTATTATAGTGTTTATTATAGCTATAGTCACTCTTATAACTACTGTTATTATTGTATATGGTGTTCTTTTTTGTTGGTTTCTTCTTAGTACCTTTGGCATGGGCTTTACAGTTCTTCTTAGCAGTTTTTGTATTTAATTTAATAACCTTGTTACTCTACAGGTATTCCATTTTGTTATTGTTCAATACTTTGGAATATGTGAGGTGTGGTTTACCTAGTCTGTTTTGTGATATTTTTTTGTTTGTTTGGTGTAGTTAAGTGGCAGTTGTTTGGAGAATAGTGTTTTTATTTATTAAGTGTTTTATGGTCTGGCCTAGTTTATATATAATAGTAATAGTTGGTGAATTAAGGAGATAACTTGCTTTATTTAATAGTATATCTATTGCTTTCTATACTAAATAAGGTTTTATTAGTATTTATAATTTACCAAGTTATATAATTAGTTTTGGTAATATTATAAGTTGTAGCTTTAACAATACTTTATCTAATTAATATAATATTAGCTCAGCTTTTTGCTATGCTGCTTTTATAAAATCTACTAAAACAGTATTATTATAAATTTTTATTAGTAGTTTAATAAATAATTGCTTATTAATACTTGTAATATTATGTTAAATAATATTATTAATAATGTTGTAATACTGTTTGGTATATATTAAATTAAATCTAATATTTAATAGTTGTAGTCGGTAAATACTATATAATAGTAAATAAAATATTATAATTTAATAATAAATATAATAATTTACAAATTCAGTATTAATATAATTATTATAACTATTAAGTATTAATATTTATTATTATTTTATTATTTTTAGTATTATTAATAGATTAAATAATTTCTCTAATTACTATATACCTAAATTAGTGTCTATCTACTTAATTGGTGATATAATAAAGAATTATTTCTTTATAGTGTCGTCTGTGTTATTAGTGTACTAATTAAATTGGTAATATATATTTTTAAAAATAACAAATAATAGTAATATACCTTTTTTAGTATTAATGTATTTAATGGTGGTTATTGACTTATGGTTACTAAATTGTTTAATAAAGTAATTAGAACTATACTTTAAAAGTATTAATTTGAAAAATTATATTAATCTTATTATAAACTTTTTCTTATCTATATTATATAATATGTTTTTTATAATATTATGTTGTAGCTTAATATTTAAAAAAAAATTATAGAAATATTAAATTGAAATAAGATTATTTGTTTTTATTCTCTTATTATTAAGCGCTTTGGAGTATGTAATATGTAAATTAGCATATTAAATTATAAAGTAATAAATTTATTTATTATTTAGTTTATAATTTGCCAACTTTTTTGCTATATAATAAACTATATCTATTTTTAATAAAAATCCTTAGTTATATAGTTAAATAATTTAGTGTATTAATAATATCTCATTTTTTATAATAATCACTAATTATTTATAATGTGCTAGGATCTTATTATTAAATATATTATTTAGTTTGTGTTTTAATATATCTTATATTATATTATATACTTTTGCAGTTTTGTAAATAGACTTAAAATCACAACATCTATAAACTTATAGTACTAATCTAATATACTCTTCTATTGTTATGGTAGTATAGTTTGCATTTTTATTCTTGCTAGTGTACACCATTATATTGGTAGTAGTAGTAGTAGTGGTAGTGGTATTGGTGGTATCAAAAATAATAGTGATAGTAATGGTGATAATAGTGAGAGAACTACGACGCGGGATTTCCGCGTCTTGATGTTGTTGTGGTGCACTTCCCCGACTAACGCACATCCCCACCCAACACGTTAACGATAAAACCATCAAAAAAAATCGTAAAATTATAAATCCAACGGCATGCAATTCGGAAGATCAAGTTTATTATATAGTACGCGTTTCAGTGGTGTACTGTTTGTGGTTGCTTTTAAAATCGCTACTGAAAATAAGCGGTATGTATATGTATAGCGCTAAACGCAACACGTGGTTTACTAGCACCGCGCTGGTAAACTAATCAGTTTTTTTGTATATATCGTTAGGTACAGTGGTTATAATGTGATTTACGGCGTTTTTTACGGTATATAACGCATAGTTATAATTATAGACATAACGGAAGTTAATAGTAGGTTGATGGTCGGTTGATGGTTTGGTGATGGATTTTTAGTATAGTTTCTAAATTTTTTTTGGTGTGGTTTTCTCGCTTAAGAAAAGTGGTCGGCTTCTAGGTGTGGTCGGCTTCTAGGTGAGGTACGTTAAATTATAATAGTTATTTATATTTATATTAAAATTTATGTAGTAATTGAAAAATATATTTCTATAAATAAAAATAAAAATTTTAAATTATTAGGATTAAATTAATTAGAACTACTATATAAGAATAAAATATATTTTAAATTTACTCCTAAAAACAAAAGCAAAAGATGTTAATTTTTATTAGAAAATCTTAATAAAAATTTTAGTAATAATGATTTGACTTTTAATAGTGATAATAAACTTTCTTATTATAAAAATAATTAGGAAAGTATTTTCTATAATAATATTAAACTATTAGAATTAATTAAATTAAAGGATTTTTTATAAAATTTAATTAATTTTTTAAATAATTTAGTGATATTTTGTAAGAATCGACACAACGGATACAAGGTATCAAGGTAATACCAGCTTATGTCACAGGATTCTAAAATAAATAGATATGTATGTTCAAATTATTACTTAAGTTGTTGCTTGACTTCTTAATTACATGATGACGGAATTACAGGTGTTAAATAGATACATAGTTTGTATGGAGAAGGATATAAGCTTGTGAACTGGACAGAGGAGATAACTTGTGAGCTGGACAAAGG